>JAEAOA010002177.1:1607500-1625000 GCA_016746295.1 Potamilus streckersoni | reverse complement strand
TAGCTTCTGGGATCTAAAGGTCATAGGTCATGGTAAGTTTAATAAGAAAATAAAATGGTTTCTGCACAATACATTTAGTTCAAGACCCCATACTTTGACCAAAGGTGAATGTCACTGAGCAAACTCTGTCGAGTCAGCAATATCATACTAGTGCCAACATAGAGGACCAGTCAGCAGAAGGGTTGTCATATAATCTGCCATTCATGGAACTGGTACCTGAGGAACCTAAACAATCATTTATTTTTTTTTTTAAATATTTTTTTTTATCTGTTGAAGAACCATCTAAATAAATGCTTTCTTCATACATTCTGTCAGATGTCTCATTTCTGTCATCAAGATTTTATATTTCTTTTCTGCATCATTAGTATTTTTTTATGTCAAAGAATATGTTTTTAAAAATTTACCTCAGATTTGTTTTTAGATTGAATGGTTTTGCAATTTATTGTTTTTAATTTAGTTTGCTGATTAGCTAATAATTATTAACCATTGCAATATGGGTGGATTATATTATTTTTATATATCAACCATCTCAATTTTTGTGACATTTTTTCTTTTATCAACCATTGCAACATGGGCAAATTATATACATTTTATTTTAAGACCCATCCTAATATTGGTGAATGACATTGTTTTTATATCAACCATCACAATATGGGTGAATAATGTTCAATTTTTGTATTCTTTTGTTTATTATATCATACTGATTAGGCCTTACACCAGGTAGGTGGATTGTCTTATTAAGATGGGGTTTTCACCAAGAGACTTCTAATGATGTCTAATTTGTTTCACTTGAAAATGGTGTCAATCTGATATCCAATATGTCTACAACAAGAGCTAATTCAAAAATCTTGTTTTCACTGTTCCATGATGTATGTTTCAGGACTTGAAATGAAAATATTCTTCATAATTAAATGCCATTTTTAACAGTAAATCTTGATATTTGAGTTAAGGTTTTTATAATGGAATCTAACATATCCAAATATTCCTGTAGATAATGCTTCATGATGCACCTTATGTAAAAGACACCAATCTATTTGGTATAATTCTGTCCTGTCCCTTCAGTGTCAATTATAGCCAGGTTTCACTGTATTTATTCAAAATAGGAGTTCTTGGTTTACCTCATCAGAGTACAGAAAAGAAATTGTATATTTACAATATAAATCTAATGAAGTTATTTTTTTTTAAATTTAGGTTTCAGTCTCTATGGTCCAGTCGATGTGGGTAAGTTGGGAAAAATGTATGTGATGTGTATTCCTTAACAATCATTTTGGGCACCCACATTCTATTTCTTCTTTGTAGTTTTATGACATTAAAGCACAATCCAAGTTGCACTTAATTTCTAACCCAACATCACTTCAGCAATTAGCCAACAAATAAAAGATTACAAAAAGAAAAACACAAGCACTATTTTATTCCAAAGCTGCTGTATCATCACCATTTTTTCTACTAGTAGAAAAATTCAAAATTAGTTGAAGATATCTCTCAAAAATTACAAAACATTCAGAATAAAGACATCTTTGCCTTGTGATTCAATAAAAATGTACCAGATCATAAATCGTTAAACTTTACAAGCCAACTAATTCTAATGAGACCATGACAGTGTATTTATTTCTAATAGCAGCAGAGAGGGTGAACAGACCACTTTGCTAGAGACCTTATTTACGAAAAATAAAAGTTCCTATGAGTCTGAAAAAAAATGTTGATAAAGTTAAACCAAAACTTCTCTAATTGGGTTTAACTTATCTCCTTACTTTATCTCCGACTCTGTTTTTAGGCATGTTGATTTTACACACAGGTCACTCAATGTTGGTTGTTCACCCTCTCGGCTGCTATAAATTATAAATCAAGGAACAAAGATTTTATCTAAACTGATTTTGGTTCAGGGGATAGTGCTTCAGCAACTTCAGGTGCTTGTACTGGTGCTTCAGTGCCTTCAGGTGCTTGTTGAGCAGCAGCTATTTTGGCTGGAAGTTCTTTAACAATCTCTTTGTTTTCTTAGTTTGCTTAGTTTTTTTTCCAGTTGCTTCAGTGGTTTTCCCTAATGCAGGAAGAAGACCCTTAGTGGTCTCTGTGATAGGTTTAATAATTGTTTTGTAACCTCTTCAAATTCAACTTACGATTCCTGATATGATTGTAGTTGTTGTTTGACTAAATCACAACAAAAAAATTTTCTAATTGCCTCTAGTCACTATCGAGCTAACCTAGCTGAATGAGGTTCTCCAATATTCATGATTGATAATATTTATACTGGCTGTTTAATTTATAGCAGCTAAGAGGGTGAATGACCAATGTTGAGTGACCAGTGTGTAAAATAAATGTGCCTAAAACCAAAATAGTTTGAGATGAGTTAAACCCATTTAGAGAAGGTTTTTGGTTTAACATTATTGACATTATTTTTCAGCCTCATTTTCATAAATAAGGTCTTTAAAAAAGTGGTGTGTTCACCCTCTCTGCTGCTCTAATTCATATATTGGAAATTCCTTTGACATTAAAAGTTTATGGAAAATAACCTGACCTATAAATGTTTACAACCGTAACTAAAATAAGTTTATGTGTTTTTCAAAAGAAGAGGAAAATGTAAATCATGAGAACTTTATTATGCAGACAAATTCAAATGAACATGGTAAATGCCTGCATTGAATTTACTTGTAATAGGTTGGTGCTGATTCAGTTTTTCATTGAATGTAATGTAGTCCAAGGTTTTTGGTAATATTTTAGGAAGATAGAGTCTTTGCTTCAACCAGCTGTTTTTAATGTTTAAGTCACAGGGAACCTTGTCTGAAAAAGAAGCACAAGTCAATGCTATTCTTGTAATATGTAGAGTGAAATATGTCAATACTGATGGTAGCTGCAGCTCACAAGGTGGATTTTAGCCATGTTGAAATTGTGTCCCTTGTCTCTGCCCATAAAGGGGTCTGGAAACAAACAAAAGTTTGGTTTCATTATTCCCAGTACTGCTTGACCTACCTAAAGATCTAAAAGAGTAGTGACTTTACAAAGTCATCTGTCCAATGTTCAATCTGCTATGCAAATTTCACCCAAATGATTTTCTGCACATGATTGCTTAAAAAAGTCACTTCCTGTTATACCAGTAATGCTGTTCTCATTTACATGGAAATTTGTAAGATCTGAGTAATGAATGGTTTTCCGTTTTGTCTTTAAAGCAACACTAGAAATATAACCAACGTGTATAAGAGAAATTTCAAGGGAAGTTTATGAACCAGTAAAAACAACTAAGTATCTTGGAAAAATATCAATATCCATGTGACTACCTTTTTGGGTAAATTAGGTTTCTTGTTAAACACTCATTTCCTAAATTATATTTAGCAAGGGTATTGAGAATAACTGGAATCATTATGGTTGGATTCTGTGGAAGAAACAGAAGATTGGATAAGTTGGGTTGAACTGGCACAAAAGACAGTAGTTTGGGGAACCATGGTTGATTATTAATGAAAGGTACTGATACATCATTTGTCAGCAGATTCCAGATGCATGTTAACACTGTTTTTAGCATTTATTCCAATGATTTTCTTTTCATTTCCTTTTTTGGGTGTGTCTGGCATAATTTAATATCGTTTAAAATTAAAACAAGCAATAAAATTTTTAATTTTATTTCTTTTGTTAAATACAAACTAAATAAATTAATGGCAACTGAAAATTTAAATGTTTACCATGTGTTCATTTTAAATAATAGCAGGAGTCATGTTTTGAAAGACCATTTGATTTATTTGCAACTTTAGCTCATTAAGAATAAATCAGATTTCCCTATATTTGGAAAATAAGTGTTTTTCTTCATTTAATTACAGATATTTATTTCTTATGCTTACCCTGCATTTGTCCTGTAAAGTGGTTGTTAGATAGTTTGCTTTTGCACATGTATATCTTACTCTACCTTTAAGAGTTTTTTCATTCTGATTAAAAAGTTTTTTATAATCTTATTTACAGAATTGTTCTATGGTAATGCTTTTGTCTAAATGTTATTCATTTTTATTTTAAAGCGATATGCCTTTATTGACAAAAAGTTTGATGTTGAAAATGTCTGCATAAATATTGTCCAACCATGTTTTTATTTTCAGACTAAAACTTTCATCCATACATACTCACTTATGAGTAAAGTCCAATTGAAAACAACATTGACCCTGATATGCTGTCACATTATATTCTGGTAGATCACAAAATGTGTTGTTTGTTCTACTGATAACTTCTAACACCCAGCATAGACCCTGGTTTGCCATTGTATTGTAAAATGGCAGATTTGTATTTGTGCAGATATCACAATTATTTAATAAAATTTAAGCTTGAGTCATAATGAATCTTTGTGACTAATATATATTATATCTGTATTTTTACAGACTGCATTAAAAATGTATATCATCTAGTCCAGATTAATTGCAAAATGGCAAAAGTTAACAAGGAGTAGCAAAAATATAGCTTTTCATTTTTATTTATTGTTTGCATGATTACTTCAGCATTAAATGGTATCACTCTGTGTTAAGTGGCACAAATGGTATGTGATCACTTAAATATAAAGTGGCACCATTGGTGCTGTATGTGACCACTTCAGCATGAAGTGGCATTATTAGTACAGTATATGATCACTTCAGCATGAAGTAGCATTATTAGTACTGTATGTGGCCACTTCTGCATGAAGTAGCATTATTAGTACTGTATGTGACCACTTCAGCATAAAGTAGCATTATTAGTACTGTATGTGGCCACTTCTGCATGAAGTGGCATTATTAGTACAGTATATGATCACTTCAGCATGAAGTAGCATTATTAGTACTGTATGTGGCCACTTCTGCATGAAGTGGCATTATTAGTACTGTTTGTGATCACTTCAGCATGAAGTGGCATCATTATCAATATAAAGTGGCACAAATGCTATGTGATCACTTAAATATAGTGGCACAATTGGTACTTTATGTGATCACTTTAGCATGAAGTGGCACCATTGGCATTTGATCACTTCAGCATGAAGTGGCAAAATTGGCATGTGATCAAGATTTGTTTATTGATGTAATTTAATGATTGAAGTGATGATTCAGTTTTATGAGATTTAACTTGTATCCATAGCAAAAGCAAAACATACATGCTTATTACAGAATGGTAGAATAGTTATAAAGATTAAAATACCTAAGTTAATTTCATTTTAAAATTACATATTATCTAAAAAATATAATGTAAATGTCAGTTAAATTGGAAAAAAAATCAAAAATTGATGCTAAAAAATAGTTTGTTAATAATCTAGTTAATGTTGGCATTGAATTGTGTATATGAGCAAACTGCACAAAATACAACTTAAAGAAAATAAAACCAGATTGATTTTAGTTGTGAATATAGAAATTTTATTATAGGGCAATGAATAAACCCCAAAAAGCTTATTCAGACATTAACTTAGTTCTACATATGCTTTGAATGCAGTAAAATGGAAAAATGCAAATCCAATCAAATGTTCTATTATTTTTTTGTTTTAATTTTATCAACAAAACTGTGCTGCTTAAGTACCAGGACACCATGGACAATATAATGTTGACAGTAATTTGCTTTTTTAAGTTAGGGATGAAATTTTATTTTTAAAAGTGCACTTGTGTTTTAAAATTCCACCTTCTTAGAAATAATTAATAGCAATCAAGCAAATTTAATTTGTCGGATAATGCAGAAAGTTCCATTGAAAGTCTCAAAATGCCCAGTTATTGAATATATTTTAATTTGAGACATATTCAAAATTGTAGACACCTGCAATCAAGGTGGGAAAATATATTTTAGAAGAATATTTTGGTATTGTTTTCCAGCAATGACTTAATGTGGTCAAGTGAACTATTAAACATGATATGGGAAAGTATAATCTCTTTTTCCAATTTGATGATTTTAAGTATAGCAGTTAAAATATTGTGTATTGGAAAATGTCATTTAACTTTAATGATTGTTTTCCAAATAGTTACACATTACAAAAATTATACATCACATATAATGAGGTATTCAGCACCCCACTTGAATATCAAAATATATGAAAGGTAAACATCTGAATTTACCAGAATAATAAATTTGCATGAAAAGTGAACAGCAGAATTTAGCCAGATCATACATTTTCATGAAATATGAACAGCTGAATTTAGCAGAATCATACATTTTCATGAAATATGAACAGCTGAATTTAGCTAAATCTTATATTTTCATGAAAGATAGAACTGGTCAATTTAGCAGGATCATACATTTTTATGAAATATGAACAGCTAAATTTAGTCGAGTTATACATTTTCATGAAATATGAACATCTGAATTTAGCAGAATTATACATTTTCATGAAATATGAACAGCTGAATTTAGCAGAATTATACATTTTCATGAAATATGAACAGCTAAATTTAGCCTAGTTATACATTTTCATAAAATATGAACAGCTAAATTTAGCTGAATCATATATTTTCATGAAATATGAACAGCTGAATTTAGCTGAATCATATATTTTCATGAAATATGGACAGCTAAATTTAGCTGAGTTATTCATTTTCATGAAATATGAACAGCTAAATTTAGCCGAGTTATACATTTTCATGAAATATGAACAGCTGAATTTAGCAGAATTATACATTTTCATGAAATATGAACAGCTGAATTTAGCCGAATCATACATTTTCATGAAAGATAGAACAAAGCAGATCTTTTCAAAAATACCATAATAATAATGTCCATACTAGTACTTTTGATAAAAAAAAAATTCATGTTAGAAAATTATATGACCTTATGTATATTTTAAATCAGTTAATCATATTTTAGTTTGAAAAAAATGCAAATTTCAATCATTTTGTACTTGGTATTATTATTTCACTAAACCAATATAAATACATGTGATACATTGGCACTGATGCACAGAAGCTAAAATAATTTTAAAAAAGCCTGAAAATCTATATACTGAACACAATTACATTGTAATGTCTTTTTGAGGATATGATTCAGCGAATAACAGTGCCATGTATTATTCATATGGAATTAGGTCACTGTGATTTATTTCTACCAAAGTCTTTTAATTACTGACTAAATACTTTTAATGATAATGTGTAAGTAACACAATGTATATAATGCACCACTAAGAAACACAATTTATATGAATCACCTACTGTATATACTTACTTATAAATTGAGGCAAATTGAAATAACTCAATTTATATGAATCACCTACTGTATATACTTATAAACTGAGGCAAACTGCAAATAACTCAATTTATATGAATCAAGTACTGTATATACTTATAAATTGAGGCAAACTGCAAATAATAAAGATCCTGATGGCCAAAGCTAAATAAGCCTGTAGATTGAGGTATGTTATTTGTTCTGCTGATTACTCCTAACAAACTTCACAGACCCATATCTACCGGCACATTATGTGATAGCAGATCTGGGTCTGTGCAGTTTGCAGTTGGATTGGACTTAAAGAGTAAATATATACAATATTAGATTTTTCATAATATTCATGAAGGAAACTACTGCCATGATGGTATCAGAGATATTAAAGTAATACTTTTTTTGAATAAAATGATTTGATAGTCATACATAAAGATTTATCATAATCTGTATTTTATTTTATGTGTAAATAATAATATTTTATCTACACCATCTTCAAAAACATAAGGAAACCATACTGATTTTTATCAAGTCATCTTGTTCTTTGTTAGGGTATGCCAAAAGAAATTGCAAGTGTGATTATCTGACTGGAACTTGTTCATGGTCACTTCCTAACTTCTCTAAGTGTCAGTCCCTGATCTTGGTAAAGATATATGACAAGGTAAGTTTATAAATTATTTTTTATATTATCTTCTTTTGACATCCAATTGTCTGCAGTTGTTATGCATGAATGAATGCCCCATCTATTTTATATCACATATCTTAGCTTGGTTTCATTTTGCTCGCACTGGAATAAAAAATATATTTCAAAATATAAAAATAAATGTTCGAAATATTCCAACATTGTAAGAGGCAAAATAGATATGCACAAAAAACTGTTAATCACTTTAATGTTCTCTGTATGTAAGATGTTAATTGTCAAATTTGGCTACTACAAAGTTGACAAAATCTTTCCATTTTTTTGTACAGTTAAATTTTTAAGGCTGTATTTAGTACTGTTTCAATATGTGAAGCATTGTAGAAGATATATGAAACATGTAATGAGTGCCTGCCATTATTTACTCCCAATCCCCACCCACCCCAAACAGTCTTTGTTTAAAGAAACATTTTCTATTATCTTTGAAAAAGAAAAATAAAATACATTTTTTTGCCAACATTATATATGCCCATAATATAGCCTGATGTAAACAGTAAACAGTCCTACATGGGACTTGTGTACATTTTTATCTGTGGGCAGCTGATACAACCATTTATCATGGAGTCAGTTACAAGGAATCAAGATCAGAGATGATCAGTCTCCTTTCCCAGAAAACCTATTTGGCTGCGAATAGATGGATTGATGGTGGCATAAATTGTCTCGAAGCCATTAAACTAATGTGCACATCAGGTGACTAAATAAAACAGCCAGTTCATTTGGTAAAGTCATAGAGATTCATACTGAAGAACAAAACTTATTTCACATTATTGCCTTGAATTTAAACCATCATTATTATTGATTATTGGTATGTTAATGATGAACGGCAACTTTTTTTACATTGTCAGATTTTCTTCAGCGTGTAAAATGCAAGCCACAATTTTTTTCATTTGTCATTGTACCAGTGTGATACATCAGTTGGCATAGAATGCAACAGTGCTCAGTATGTTTGACACTCATTTACAGCAATATAGTTGCAAATCGATTATTTTTTTTACGGTGTGAAAAATTTAACATCTTTAGGACAGTCTTGGAAATGAGTGCCAAGCTATTTAGAGCAGAAAAGACAGCTTCAAATTCAAAATTATTACACTGTACAAAAAATCTTAATGAAAAAACATAGAATTTTATTTTTTATTTTCATATCTGTTTATCATTTATGTAAGTGTGGGCATGTGTGTGGTGATGATATTTTACAGTTTTAATACTGCCAACTATTTTTGGTTTGTAAGTATATTAAATTCTTAAAAGAAAACATGTTAATTTCTTTATCAAAATTGAATTTCCATTAATTTTGTTTAGGCTAATATGAAAATTTAACTTTATCTCAGTAAGACAATATTTCTTTTTAGGTCGTGTGTACTACACCCAATGGAACCAAATAACAAACTTTTCAAGTCCCTAAACTCTACATCCCACCCCAACAATATCTGTCAATATGGCAGGTATTATAATGTAAATAGTTTTTAAAAATATAAAGCTTCTGTTTATATCCACAAACATGGTATTTGAGGTTATTTGAGGAATTGTTCATTTAATGCTGGTATGATGACTTTCTGCTTGTAACTTAACCATGCTGACCTTTACAATGACTATATTACATTGTAAAGGAGAGTTCTGCATGTAATCTATCCCTGCCTCTCAATGGATTAGATCAGCAATGACTTTTAGTTTGCATGGCATTAAGTGGTCTAAAGCACTCACCATTACAGATCACTGCCATCTCACCTCTATCTCCATGGGCTTGAGTCTCAGATTCAGCCAATGCAGATATGTGAGAAAGCTAGCCAGTAGCTTTTTGTGGGTCGGTGGTTCTTTTTGTGGTTTTCCCAGGTTCTTTCTCCACCATCAATACTGGCGGCCATATATGTCTCCACCATCAATACTGGCGGCCATATATAGCCTATCGTGTGTGCTGAAAAATGGCATTAAACCCCGCAACAACAACAAGTTTTAGTTTACACTTGTAGCCCTATTTTTATTGCATAACACATATTTCATATTTAATTACCAGCTCGAGCTCTTACGACTTGGATATCAACATTCAACAATAAAAGCAGTTTTTGATGACCTGCAAAAATTCATTCTTTCCCCCAAACATCATCTGTACTCTGGAGATATTGATGTTGCTGCTGGAATCTTGCGGACACTTCTGCAACATGTCAAAAGTTTTCCATCCCTTGCTACAGAGAGAAATATCATTAGTGTCAAGGTATGTATGTAATGATTCATTTATTCTTGTCATACTGTTGTGGCCTGTAAGCGTAGAGGAAGACCATAAGGTCCAAACAGATATTATTCTTGTATGATATACTTTTTAGGGTATATAGCTAAGACATTGAAATTACAAGAAGCTAAATGGTCCTTCTGAATAATTATGCATTATTCCACAAAACTGTATTCATACCAAAGGCCTCACCCCTCCAATACAAAGTACACTATTATCAAAATGTGCATTGCATTTTCTGTTCTAAAAGACAGAAAGATGATTGGACAGATTTTCCTGAGATATCACTATGTTTTGTACATTTATGAACATGGGTTGAACAGATTAGGTTCACAGTGTTTAAACGATAAAATGTTTGGTAATGCTACTGACAGGTGAATATGCAGCATGCAAATCTGTTTTTTCTTCAGTTTTACCTTATCAGTTTTACCTTATTATTATAAATTAATTTAAAGAAAAGTTTTTGATCTTTCTAAATAATTTTGCCATTTATGTTTAAGCTAATTTTATTAAGTTTCATTTTTACCATAAGTAGGATATTTTACACACATTGATGTCACAACACATTATATAAAGAGCAAATTAGACATAATTAGCTTATTTTCATCAGTTAGCTTATTTTCATTCAAGCAATTGTACCTGATGATTAATAAAAACAGAAAAGCTATTCCTCAGATGTCCAAAGTTTTCCTAAAGTTTGCATTTTTGCAAAGGGTTAAAATTTTAAAAGATTTTACCCTTATATTTAAGACGGGTAATATGCACACCTTCAGAAAATATTAAATGCCTGTTTTAATTTGTTTCTGTATCCCAAGGATAGGCAAAGTTCATCTGTTTTGTGTTATTTCATTTCCCCAGCGCTCAAAAGAGCGTTTCATTATCTGTTTACTCCACGTGGTAAATAGATTACCAAAGAGTGATTAAAAGTAAATGTCATATCCATTTAGGTCAAAGATTTGCCATGTTATATTATTTTTTTATGAATTATTAAAATCAGAATGCAGACATCTTTGCAATGCACTTTACTCACTTCAATTTGTTCTCCCAGAATCCCAGAAGAGAACCATTATTGATATCACATGAATTTTCTGCAAAAGGAGACCAGCACAGTTTGTTTGGTTATGCCAATTTATGAATTTCCAAAGATTTTCAAAGTTCTGACATACTATTAGGATGTGGATATAACACCCACTAGTTAATCCATCAGGTATTTTCCCTGCCACTCTTGCTGAGGTGTAATTGTCATCAAAAACAACTCCATGATAAAAGGTCTTAACCACATGACAATCTTCAGTTTCTACCACACGTCATTTAAACTTAAGTCCAAACCACACTCACACTAAAACAAAGATCAATCCATTCTTTTTCTGCCTCAATCCACCCTTCTCTTAGTAGAAGAAACAAGCTGACTGAATTTCTCTTTTTGGAGCAGTTTCCGAATTTCCTGGAGAATGGAAATTTGATAAGTGGTAACCTGATTATTCATGGAGATTTCAACGTTCACTTTGACTGACCTAGAAACCCATACACATCAAAACTCCAAGATTCCTTTCATGTTTTCAACCTCAGTTAACCAACCTCCCATAAACATGGTCACATTTTAGACTGGATTCTTCATAGGCCTAATGATAGTATTCTACGGTCATCAGAACACTTCTGCATTATATGCCATCTTGACATATCAGTCCCTAACCCTCCATCTTTATTTGCCACTTCAAACTACCTTCTCTCCAGTTGACCTTCCAGACCTCTTTGCAAATTTCTTCCGTGACAAATTACAAATAATTAGAGATAAGCTTGGCAATACAGTTTCAATTGACTTCTCACCATACAGTTACAATATGGAATTTCAGTGGCAGCCATTAGCAGCATTTGAACCGGTCTTGATGTATTTAGTATGTACAATTGTGATGAAGAGTGCACCAAAGTCATGTGAACTTAATCCAATTCCAACATCACTGCATTTTGAGTACTTAGATCCGATATTACCTTAACTAACTAATGGTATCAATACCTCTCTCTCATCCAGGGAATTCCCTTCATTTTACAAAACTGCCATTGTAAAGCTTCTGCTGAAGAAAAAACACTTGACTACAATGATTTAAAGAACAACCGCCCAGTTTCTAATCTCCCAGTCATATAAAAAAAATCTTAGAAATATTTGTTTTATCTCAACTTGTTTCTTATCTGAATTCAGTATTTTTAGCAATGTACAGTCTGCATTTTGTCCTTTCTACAGTACTGAAACTACTCTTCTGAAAGTAGTTAATGACCTTTTCTCTGTTTTGGATAGCAGAAAGATTACAGTCCTCACCCTCCTTGATTTGTCTAAAGCATTTGGCACAATAGACCATGATATAGTACTTCACCGTCTCCAGCATGTATTTGGCATTCATAATACAGCCTTAATGTGGTTCAAGTCCTACTTGGTCAACAGGACAAAATTGTGTCCGCAATTGGAATACACTACAGCCTATTGATCTATGTTGTAGGGTTCCTCAGAGGTATGTTCTTGGACCTGTTCTCTTCATTCTATACACTCAGCTGCTCTCAAGTGGCATAGATCGTCATCCAGTGTCTCATCACTTGTACACTGATGACACCCAAATATACAATCTAGCCACCCAACTAACTAAAGTTGATACTACCATCCAAGGTGAAGAGAGGTGCAATTCTGATGTGAAATCATGAATGACATGTGACAAGCTGCTGATGAATAATGATAAAACTGAAGCCATTCTGATTACAACACAAAGACTTTCTCATTCACATTCTTTACTTCAAACAATAAATACAAGCAGCACCAGCATTAAATTCATACAGTCACTACAAAACCTAGGTGTTACTCTCAACAGTACTCACATGTCATGAATGTATGCAAGGCTGCATAACTTAAGCTGAGACTCATCGACTTCATTTGCAAATATCTTTCAGTTAATGCCACTAAAAGACTTGCATGTTCCTTAGTAATTTCAAGACTTGACTATTGTAATAAGATTCTGTCTGGTTCATCTCAAAATCTACTCCAGAAATTTCAAAAGGTTCAGAACACAGCTGTTAGAGTACCACGATCAGCGCACACTTCCCCTTGCTCTAGACCCTAAAATGGCTATCCATTCAATCTGGACTCTAAAATACAAAATTTGTTCTCTGTGCTATGTTTCACTGATGGGCTCCAGTCCAACATACCTATCCAACCTCACCCATGTGTACACACCAGCAAGATACTTACACTCCTCTTCTGACAATCATATACTCATTATTGCCACTATGAAAACGAAATCATATGGAACAAATTACCCATTGAACTTAGACACAAGGACACAGTGATCTCATTCAAAAGTGCTCTTAAAACTCATCTATTTCAGTTGCAACAAAAAACTTAAAGACCTAATGTTTCCTACCTTATATTTTCAGCATATTTTATGTTTTCTAATTTCATAGTGTTTGTTTTTTGTAATCATATCATTATATGTTTTTTATGTTTTATATGTTGTCTAATGTTGTAAAGCACTTAGAGCTTCTAAAGATAAGGTGCTATACAAAGTTCTCATTATTTAATATTATTATTATTTGATCATTTTCTTTCACAACACTGCTATTATGAGTATTGAAATTATACAAGTTTTATTTTCATTATGATTTTGTTGTTATTTTGTGTTGAACATCAGTTGTCAGTACAAGATAGGCTATATGTGGCAGCCATAATTGGTGGAGGAATAACTCAGTAATAGCCAATCAACTATTGGAAGTTTTCATTATGTAATAAGGGAGATAAACAAGAGTAGTGTTATTCTATGTCTAATTTATCATAGAACTTTTAGTACTACAATTTATCAAGATAAAACTTATGTCAAATTGATAATGTAATTATGTAATAATTATGTCATTTTTAAGCTGTTCAATAAATATCAGTATTACAAAGTGTACTAATTGACATCAGTTTACATCATCAATAAATAGCATTAGATTATTAGAACTGTTTTGCCAGTGACATCAGATTCATTAATTAGCGTACTTGTTTCGCTTCAAAGAAAATATCGAATATGAAAGTTAATTATCTGTATAATCAGTTATAAATTAAAGAATCATTACTGTCATTTAATCATTTCATAAAGGAAATCGAGACTGATGTCGGTAAAATACCTATCATTAATTTAATTACACTGACTCGATGGATTAAAATCATAATGAGTCGCTGGTTATGATCTAGTCCAAGTTTTCTCTGACTTGCCTGTGACCCCATTTTTGATATTTGGACATTTATATTGGGTTGTATGGTCAGAGTCCATTACCTATGGAATAGTTGGAATTTGCTGACACCATTTTGTATCGCCATAGGGTAGCGCTTACTAACCGGTCTAGCAAACTTAAACGACCTTTCATGGAGATATACCTGCATGAAATGGATAGGAATATGATTTCTTTTTTCAGATATTGCAAGTATAGCATTGGTTATAGCTTTAATCCACTAACAGACTAGTGTTGATTAAATTTGACCTAGAACTCAAATTTAGCATTCTGAGTCACAAAACTACACAAATCTCGTGGCCTACATGTCAATGACTTCAGAGTTCAAATTGTCATGTGATATCAACAATTAACCATTTCTAATGTTGCTATGGGAAAACAAACATATAAATGAAAGTCACATAATATTTACAACACTGCTAATTGATCATTTGATCATACTAGCTTTCTTTTGTTTGACTTGTTTTGATTTGCCGATAATTTGGTTGCTTAGCCCAATATGCAGTCAATCGGTAACAGAATGTAATTGTATACATAAAGAGGGTCTAGAATAAAGTATTCATTATTCCCTGAGGGCATGATTGGCCAAATGCAAATATAATGATTAAAGCACAAAAATAAGGACTAGCCCGATTTTTTTATAAAAGCACTTGTCCTGGACTAGTGACTTGGAAAATTTTACTTACTTGACCGTTTTCAAAAATGGCTAGTCTGGGACATCGGGCTATGGGATTTGCTCAGCCCTGGTTCTGTACAGCAGACAAAAATACACATAGTATACATGTTTGCAATAGAAATTATGCAATCTTCAATGGACAAAATACACCTAACAGATATCTCTGCTTTAATAGTATTCTGTAATTTACATTTACAAATTTTTGAACAAGTTTATAACTGATTATACAGGTAATTTTTATAAATAGAAAAACACATTTTCTTACTGAATTTATTATATATTTTGGTATACACTTCGTTGTAGTAGGTAACATTACGACTTTTCCACAGTTATTGTATTGAATTCATGATTCATTTTCAGAACATTGTTGAGTTGATGAGTGCTATGATGGGAAAAGCAATGGCAGCAACCATTGAAGAGAAGGAGGTAACATATTGATAAAAGCCATTTCCAGTTTATAAGATAATTTAATTATTTCCAAGTTATGATGATTTTTAGTCTCCATTTACTTTCTTTCAGCAATAGTAGAACAGTAACAGAATACATATTGCAAGCAATAGCAAAGCAATAACAGAACACATATTATTGCCAGCAATAGTAGAACAATAACAAAATACATATTATTGCCAGCAATAGTAGAACAATAACAGATTGCCAGCAGCAGTAGAACAGCAAAAGAAAACAAATAATATTGCCAGCATTATTTAGAGAGCAACAGAACACACATATTATTGCAGGCAGTAGTAAAACAATAACAGAACATACATATTGCCAGAAGTATAACAATAACAGAACATACATATTGCCAGAAGTATAACAATAACAGAACATACATATTGCCAGAAGTATAACAATAACAGAACATACATATTGCCAGAAGTATAACAATAACAGAACATACATATTGCCAGAAGTATAACAATAACAGAACATACATATTGCCAGAAGTATAACAATAACAGAACATACATATTGCCAGAAGTATAACAATAACAGAACATACATATTGCCAGAAGTATAACAGTAACAGAACATACATATTGCCAGAAGTATAACAATAACAGAACATACATATTGCCAGAAGTATAACAATAACAGAACATACATATTGCCAGAAGTATAACAATAAAAGAACATACATATTGCCAGAAGTAAAACAGTAAAAGAACATACATATTGCCAGAAGTAAAACAGTAAAAGAACATACATATTGCCAGCAGCAGTAGAATAGCAACTGTTACAGAACACACATTAATGCCAGTAATAGTAGAACAGTAACAGAGCACATTACCAGCAATAGTAGAAAAATAACAAAACACATATTGCCAGCAGTAGTAGAACAGCAACATAATGGAAAAAATATTGCCAGCATTAATAGAAGAGCAAAAGAACAAATATTATTGCCAGCAATAATGAAATAGTAACAGAAAACATATTATAAACAGCAATTGTAGAAATGCAACAGAACACATATTATTGCCAGCATTAATGAAATAGTAACAGAAAACATATTATAAACAGCAATTGTAGAAATGCAACAGAACACATATTATTGCTAGCAGTAATAGAAAGGAAATGGAATATACATACATAATTGTCATAAATAGTAAAACAACAACAGAATACAAATATTACTGTTTATTTATTGGAAGCTCTTTGTACTAGTTGGTATTGTTGACAACTAGCAATTATATTTCCTTTCATCTGGAATATTTTTGAGTTTATTTTCTGCAGCTTTAGATGAATTATTAATTTATAAAATGAAAAACAAAAGTAGTGCCAAAAACTACTCCCCTTATCCTGACTGTAGCAATGACAGACAAAGCTGGAAGGTAAACATCTTAACTTGATGTTCAAGAGTAGTATTACCCAGCTGAAAGTAAAGTTCTGCATGATTTGCTGATAAACTAAAATAATGTACAAAGGTTTCAGAATCTTCAGAAATCTCAGAATCTTCTCACTTTTATATCTAGCCTCTGTCTTGATGGAATAACTACTACTGGTACATGAATTTTAGATAAATTTATATTTATTTCAAATACAATATTATTTCATTATTTGAAATTTCATAGAGGTGCACAATAAAATTGCTTAATATTCATATTTTCAGCAGTCATAATGATCATTTAGAAAATATATAAATTTCAGTTGCATTTTTTTCAAACATCATTTTGGATAAATCCAATGGAATTATATATTAAGTAAAATCTAAACATTTCCATAGCAACTGATTAGGTGAGCTTTGTTGAAATTTCAGAGATGATTTTCTTTGCTGAGCATCTTATCATGCTAAAAGGGGAATGTTTTTGGTGTTTTTTAAAGATTGATTACTTGTACTGTATGATTATTTCATTCTCACTAATTGGCTAATCATCTAGGTACATGTATCATAATGTTACACAAACAAAGCAGTGTGTCTGTTCTGATCTCAAATCTCAATCTCTTGATCTTAATGTACTTATTTTTGTTCTCCGTATAGACATTTCTTACATTTAAATGGCAGCTCTTCACAGCACTTTGAAAGTTA
>JAEAOA010002177.1:1425000-1602500 GCA_016746295.1 Potamilus streckersoni | reverse complement strand
CCATATGGCAGTCATGTACACTAAAGTCTTACCATATGGCAGTCATGTACACTAAAGTCTTACCATATGGCAGTCATGTACACTAAAGTCTTACCATATGGCAGTCATGTACACTAAAGTCTTACCATATGGCAGTCATGTACACTAAAGTCTTACCATATGGCAGTCATGTACACTAAAGTCATACCATATGGCAGTCATGTACACTAAAGTCTTACCATATGGCAGTCATTACACTAAAGTCATACCATATGGTAGTCTTGTACACTAAAGTCCCACCATATGGCAGTCATGTACACTAAAGTCCCACCATATGGAAGTCATGTGCACTAAAGTCCCACTATATGGCAGTCATGTATACTAAAGTTACACCATATGGCAGTCATTACACTAAAGTCCCACCATATGGCAGTCATGTACACTAAAGTCCCACCATATGGAAGTCATTACACTAAAGTCCCACCATATGGCAGTCATGTACACTAAAGTCACACCATATGGCAGTCATTACACTAAAGTCCCACCATATGGCAGTCATGTACACTAAAGTCCCACCATATGGAAGTCATGTGCAATAAAGTCTCAGCATATGGCAGTCATGAACTCATTTGTCTTTAAAATGACCACTTACTATTCTATTCAGAAGTTGAATTAAGGACATGATAAAACAAGTAGCACAAGAATTGTGGCTCACTATGTGTCAACTGAAGCTTCTTTATCAAGACCTCCTGTTATCCCATAAAGGCAGACATATTACATAAAGCAGGTGGTGGAGATTGTATGAATGCCACAAACTAAAGGCATTTACTTAAGACTTTCTGTTGACAAATTCAATGGCAAAATGAGATTGACCTCAGCAGGCTAAACCATATCATTTCGACCCCAAAATTCAAGATGAAAATGGCAAAGTCTGACCGTCTTTCAATGCAATAATTCATTGTGATTCATTTAGACGTATACAACATTCCAATCAGTATGACATACCTTTGCTGTGCTTATTGGGAAAAGTAATCTTCCTTGCATCCTCAACATAAGCCCTTGGGTATTCACAACAATGTTAGACTATGTAATCTTTTGCTTCAGGACCATCTCTTTCACAGTAATGGTGATGTACCTGGATCACATTCTCCAAAAACATTGGGTACTCTTTTGGGCCAAAGTATGAGCAACCTTAATGCTTCCTGTGAAGTCTACATGGATAATATGACCTTAATGCTTCCTGTGAAGTCTACATTGATAATATGACCTTAATGATTCCTGTGAAGTCCACATGGATAATATGACCTTAATGCTTCCTGTGAAGTCTACATGGATAATATGACCTTAATGCTTCCTGTAAAGTCTACATGGATAATATGACCTTAATGCTTCCTGTGAAGTCTACATGGATAATATGACCTTAATGCTTTCTGTGAAGTCTACATGGATAATATGACCTTATTGCTTCCTGTGAAGTCTACATGGATAATATGACCTTAATGCTTCCTGTGAAGTCTACATGGATAATATGACCTTAATGCTTCCTGTGAAGTCTACGTGGATAATATGACCTTAATGCTTCCTGTGAAGTCTACATGGATAATATGACCTTAATGCTTCCTGTGAAGTCTATGTGGATAATATGACCTTAATGCTTCCTGTGCAGTCTACATGGATAATATGTGCAGAAAAATTGGACCTTATGCCCTCTATATATTTTTACTATCTGAGAATGGAATTTTTGCCTTGGGTTTTGAACATCCACCTCCAAAATACATTGAAAGTATCATTCATGTAGTGGAGAGGATTTCAAACAAAACCTTTATCTTGGCATGGGAGTTTCTTATCAGCCTGTTCAATGGCTGTTTTTACATGCACCCATTACAAATGGCCTTTTCAATCACAATCGCATACCACTCTAGTGGCCTAGTGGTTTGATCATCCATGCATAGGTAGTGGGTTTGATTCCCCCGCCAAGTCATACCAAAGACTTATACAAATGGTACTAACAGCTACCTTACTTGGCACTCAGCATTAAGAGGTTAGTGTTAGGACTGGTCAGCCTGGTTTCAGGATTATGTAACTGGGTGGGACATCTTACTACATGTCTGCAGCATGATTCCCCAATGCTAGACATCGCTATAAACTGCCACTCTGCAAACATCATAGCGATATGACTGAAAATTTTTTAAAAGTTAAAACTGTTTTTAAAATCATAATCACATCACATCAATCCCAATGGCAACCTTTCATGGGGCCGTCTGGATCAGAATATTATCAACCTACTTCAGAAACTTCTCCAGTGATAAGATAGGAAATGGCTCACAGCAAGTATAAATCTCAAAACATTCTGAAATCACAATTTATACAGATGCTTGTCTAGCAAGTTGGGGGGTACACTAAACAGATGCATCAAGAAATGGCTTTTCACATTAACCTGCTGCAAAAGACAAGTAGCCTCAGTGCCTCCATCAGTTGGGTAGAATGCTTGCTTCGACATACTGTCCTAATACTGTCAGACAATTCAATAGTTGTAAACATGGAGGGATGAAGAAGAGGACACCAAGAGCAGTCTTTGCTTCCTTCAACATCCAACTGAGTCATTACCTTTATTGTGTCTCTTGATAATAGATCTTTTTATGAAGCTTCCTCCTCCTGGGTGATGCAGGTTGAGGTAGGATGCTTAGCATTTCATTCTCTTACCTATTTTCCTAATGTAATGTGATCAGGTAATTATGTAATTGGCATAGAATGCAAATTGTTTGTAATTTATGTTAATATTATGCCTGATCATATTACAGATAATCCCTCACACACTTCCCTGCAATGAGCATCTTTTAAAGTGTTGCTAAAGTTAAAAACAACTGGTTTAAAACATATACCAGTAACCACCTAGTCAGTAAAAAAGGGAGTTAACCTGTAAGAGTTGATTCCCTTTGTGTAATATATGAACAAAGAACTTTCCATCTTTTGGGAGTGCTGAATTTGGAGGCAGCAAAGAAAGTTTTTGAAAAAATTGGCTTTCACTTGGACTTTCACCTTGGCTGACTGGACAGAGACGTAAGTGTCAGTAATATCAACCTAAAGAAGCTGTAAAATGTGTGTGAAACTCGTCTGCTATGTCAGGCCAGATTTGATATAAATGTACTTCACTCAAGGCATATGTACCATAAATAATACTAAAAAATAAGCATACAAATTTGAGACTAACAGGAGACCTTGTCTGACGAGTCTGTTAGGTATGTTTGACACCCCTGCTATAGAAGTTGTAGAATCTGTCACATATCTGTTTCACATGAATTTTCAATTAAGTGGGCTGTGCAAATACATAAGCATCAGTTACATCAGTTAGAAGAATATTAATCATAAGAGTTAAATCATCCTTCCGTCATGATTATAATAATTAATAATTATGTGATACATTGTACAGGAATAAAAAACATTGGATCCTGTTCTGCAGCAGCAAATTCTGTCGTTTCAATTGGGTTTCAGTAGTAAATTAATTTAAACACAGAATCTTAATTTTACACATCTGTGATAAGTACTTTTTAAACTTGTGCTTTGTTGGTTAAAATAACTGATAATTTAATTTCTCTTAGATTTTTTATTGAAATTAAGTATCGTATTAAAAAAATATTATATTGAACGTATATGCATTGTTGTAAAGCTATCTACTTTTGCCCTGTGTTTTTCTTCTGCCTCGGCTGCAATGATAGTGAAAACACTGATCTTCTTTGGGTCTGCTGAGAATTGCAAAGCCTTCAAGCTTTTGCGAAATATTTTAAGAAAAGGAGTCTGTTGGCAGTATTTATCTAGATCTTCATGAATTACCTCCCTTTGCCTTATGACTTGAGAATCTTTCAGCCTGCATCCCTGTAACTGATGAAGTGAGGGGCAGACTACGTACAAAATTAGAATTTTGTCATCACACCTGACAGTTTTGCATTTTCACTCTATTCATTAGCGGGAATTAAAAATAGTACAGTGATATACTGTAGAAATGTTGACTGTTTGCAAAAGTCTTATAATAAGTACTGATAAAATGACCGATTTAGTGGCCTAGTGGTTAGAGTGTCAGCCTCAGATGCAGGATGTCACGTGTTTGAACCCTGGCTGAGTCATAAAGAAGACTTATAAAAATCATACCAACAGTTGCCTTGCTACCGACTCATCATTAAGAGTTTAGGGTTAGGACTGGGTGGGACATCATGCAATGTGTCTGAAGCATGATGCCCCAGTGCTAGACATCAATATAAGCTGTCACACTGCAGACATCATATTGATATGACTGAGAAATTGTTAAAGCTACATTAAAAATCCAAATCACACATACAGTACTGATAAAGTAAAAAATAACAGAAGGAAATGCAGCTGATGAAGAAATCATGCTCCAAATGGACCATTTATAACATTGATGCTTTATTTGTATTTTAGAATAGCTTATGGGATGGTCTGAGTCCATCATCTGTCTGTCTGTCAATTAGCACAAGTTGTTGTAGCTTATTAACAACAAACTACTTGGAGGATTGCCATGAAACTTTAAATACATTTTCATCCCATGGTCTTGTTGGTTCTAAACAAAAATGGTGCTGCTTGAAAATCCAACATGGCTGCCTTAGTGGCCATCAAAAATGTTTATATTACTCCTTCAGAGGAGAAATTCATATTGAAATGTGTTTGTCACTAGAAGACCTCTTGTAATATTTAGTTGATCCTAAATGAAAATGGTACCACTTGCACATTCAAAATGGCCACAGCAGGGACTTTCTTGGAAATCTTATCACTTCTCCTCAGTGGATGGTTATTTCATCATGGGGTTTTTATTAAATGGCTTCTCATGATGTCTGGTTGGTCGCAGATGAAAATCGTATTGCTTGGACATCCAATATAGCCATGGAGGCATTTTGAAAATCTTGTTTTTTGTTAACCTTGAATGAATTTTTATATTAGCATAGGGTCTTAACTGAAAGATTTCTTATGATATCCAGTTTATTATAAATGACTTCCAACATGGCTACCATAATGGCCATTTTGAAAATTTTAATTCTCACTAATTATAGATTGTTGTTCATGTCAATATTATGCTCTAACCTATAGACATAAACAGAAGTTCTGAAAATGATATCCAGCATGGCCACTATGGCAGCCATCTTAAAAAAATCTTGTTAACATAGAGTAATATAAGCATGGGGTCTGCACCAGAAAGCTTAGTCTTGTTGGTACTGAATAAAAATGTTGCCAAAATGACATGCACTATATTCACCACAGCATCTGTTTCAAAATCTTATTATTGCTGAAGATGATCAAAGTTGATTTTCAACACTCGCCATTTAAAAAGAAGAAATGGTCTTTTCTTGAATTCCTTGAATTTCTTTTCAGCCAATATATTCCTTCTATATATCTGCTATATACATGGATAATAGGTCTCTTTCTAGACATGTTGTTTATTTGTGGCAGTTTTTGTTCTTTTTTCAGCTTTGATCTCTGGAATATTTTGCTTTTGTTTGGCAAAATGTAAATATTGTTCTATGCATGTCACTTTCTTCTTGATGTGTTTCTGTGTATTGTTCCCTGAGAAAGACTGTGATAGGCCAAGAAGTGTGAAGTTTTGAAGCAATATGTCACCATATAAAATTTTAACAGACGCTGAAAGCCTATCGCAGTATAGGTCAATAGTTCACCTAGTATGCCTGTCCTGAATCTAGCTTTGTCTGTCTATCTATCTATCTATCTATCTATCTATCTATCTATCTATCTATCTATCTATCTATCTATCTATCTATCTATCTATCTATCTGTCTGTCTGTCTGTCTGTCTGTCTGTTTACAAGACTACATATAAGACTATTTTGTACTTTTTCAGATTGCCTCATAATGTGTTTATTGCTTCTGACATGTATTCCATATCTACATTCAACACAAGTCTGAATATGACAGATTTGATAAATGTTTCAATTCAGTTACCACATATTTCAAAGGTGAGTTCAGACTGATAATTTTCAAAAAAAAGCTAGTATTGTTTTTTATGTCCAATATGTTGACAACATGTTTCTTGGATTTGAAAAAAATATCTAGTGTAACAACGATAGTCTTGAATTACTGTATAATGCTATTAGTCTTGTCTATTGCTTTGTATACATTTCTAATTATAGTCTTCTCCATTATTTTGTATACATTTCTAATTTTAGTCTTGTCCATTTTTTGTATACATTTCTAATTATAGTCTGATCCATTCCTTTGTATATATTTCTAATTAGTCTTCTCCATTATTTTGTATACATTTCTAATTATAGTTTTGTCCATTACTTTGTATACATTTCTAATTATAATCTTGTCCATTACTTTGTATACATTTCTAAATATAGTCTTGACCATTACTTTGCAAACATTTCTAATTATAGTCTTGTACCTTACTTTGTATACATTTCTAATTATAGTCTTCTCCATTACATTGTATACATTTCTAATTATAGTCTTGTCCATTACTTTGTATACATGTTTAATTACAAATATTTAAATCATCTTCACTAACATTTTCACCTGTTTTCATATCCAAAAGTGCAAAAAACTTCCTGGACAGCTAGATATTTAGCCAGAATTTTTAGTCAGTTTATTGACTTGTTTTCCCGTGAAAATATACAAAAATTTCTGTTTTCTAGTAATTCCAAATTAACTTAAATTTTTATGATGATATCATATTATATTCTTACAGATTCCCATGAATGGTCTTAATGAGACAAGATGTCTTTCTTGGGATTTTATTCATGGGTGAGCAGAAAAATAATCAGTCTAACTCATTAAGTCAAATGTTATTTATGGTGTATGGAATTTCATCATTGTTATAAGAACAATAATTTATTTGTATTGAAGTCACTTTGTTATTGTGTTATCAAAGCCAGATCAGTGGTTAGGTTGGTTTCATCAGGTGCATTCTATCAGTTTATTTCCTTAGTTGGAAAAATACCATTCTGTCAACATAAAGTGAATTGTACATATTTGCAAGTAAATTGAAGTCTCATAATCAGAGATGTTTCTTTTGAAATTTGTTCTTTAAAAGAATATCATTTGATCTTTTTCAAAATGTAGAAATATAGTGACAAAATAATGACAGCAAGTTTTTACATATAGCTTACATCAAGATATTAAAAAGGGAATGACAACTAAATCTGATTGATAAATCAGGGTTTGAGAATTCTTTATACAATAGATAGATGGTCTTATGTGACTGAGAATTCTTCATATAATAGATAGATGGTCTTATGTGACTGAGAATTCTTCTTACAATAGATAGATGGTCTTATGTGACTGAGAATTCTTCTTACAATAGATAGATAGTCTTATGTGACTGAGAATTCTTCATATAATAGATAGATGGTCTTATGTGACTGAGAATTCTTCTTACAATAGATAGATGGTCTTATGTGACAGAGAATAATTCTTACAATAGATAGATAGTCTTATGTGACTGAGAATTCTTCATATAATAGATAGATGGTCTTATGTGACTGAGAATTCTTCTTACAATAGATAGATGGTCTTATGTGACTGAGAATTCTTCATACAATAGATAGATGGTCTTATGTGAATGAGAATTCTTCTTACAATAGATAGATGGTCTTATGTGACTGAGAATTCTTCTTACAATAGATAGATAGTCTTATGTGACTGAAAATTCTTCATACAATAGATAGATGGTCTTATGTGACTGAGAATTCTTTATATAATAGATAGATGGTCTTATGTGAATGAGAATTCTTCTTACAATAGATAGATGGTCTTATGTGAATGAGAATTCTTCTTACAATAGATAGATGGTCTTATGTGACTGAGAATTCTTCTTACAATAGATAGATGGTCTTATGTGACTGAGAATTCTTCATACATTAGATAGATGGTCTTATGTGACTGAGAATTCTTTATATAATAGATAGATGGTCTTATGTTAATGAGAATTCTTCTTACAATAGATAGATAGTCTTATGTGACTGAAAATTCTTCATACAATAGATAGATGGTCTTATGTGACTGAGAATTCTTTGTATAATAGATAGATGGTCTTATGTTAATGAGAATTCTTCTTACAATAGATAGATGGTCTTATGTGACTGAGAATTCTTCTTACAATAGATAGATGGTCTTATGTGAATGAGAATTCTTCATACAATAGATAGATGGTCTTATGTGACTGAGAATTCTTCATACAATAGATAGATGGTCCTATGTGACTGAGAATTCTTCATACAATAGATAGTCCTTTGTGACTGAGAATTCTTACAATAGATAGATGGTCTTATGTGACTGAGAATTCTTCATATAATAGATGGTCTTATGTGACTGAGAAATCATCTTTCAATAGATAGATGGTCTTATGTGACTGAGAATTCTTCATACAATAGATAGATGGTCTTAAGTAACTGAGAATTCTTCTTATAATAGATAGATGGTCTTATGTGATGGAGAATTCTTCATACAATAGATAGATGGTCTTTTGTGACTGAGAATTCTTCATACAATAGATAGATGGTCTTATGTGACTGAGAATTCTTCATATAATAGATAGATGGTCTTATGTGACTGAGAAATCTTTCAATAGATAGATGGTCTTATGTGACTGAGAATTCTTCATATAATAGATAGATGGTCTTATGTGACAGAATTCTTCATACAATAGATAGATGATCTTATGTGACTGAGAATTCTTCGCACAATAGATAGATGGTCTTATGTGACTGAGAATTCTTCTTACAATAGATAGATGGTTTTATGTGACAGAAAATTCTTCATACAATAGATAGATGGTCTTATGTGACTGAGAATTCTTTATATAATAGATGGATGGTCTTATGTGAATGAGAATTCTTCTTACAATAGATAGAAGGTCTTATGTGAATAAGAATTCTTCTTACAATAGATAGATGGTCTTATGTGACTGAGAATTCTTCATACAATAGATAGATGGTCTTATATGACTGAGAATTCTTCATACAATAGATAGTCTTATGTGACAGAGAATTCTTCTTACAATAGATAGATGGTCTTATGTGACTGAGAATTCTTCTTACAATAGATAGATGGTGTTATGTGACTGAGAATTCTTCATACAATAGATAGATGGTCTTATGTGACTGAGAAATCATCTTTCAATAGATAGATGGTCTTATGTGACTGAGAATTCTTCTTACAATAGATAGATAGTCTTATGTGACTGAGAATTCTTCATATAATAGATAGATGGTCTTATGTGACTAAGAATTCTTCTTACAATAGATAGATGGTCTTATGTGACTGAGAATTCTTCATACAATAGATAGATGGTCTTATGTGACTGAGAATTCTTCTTACAATAGATAGATGGTCTTATGTGACTGAGAATTCTTCATATAATAGATAGATGGTCTTATGTGACTGAGAATTCTTCTTACAATAGATAGATGGTCTTATGTGACTGAGAATTCTTCATACAATAGATAGATGGTCTTATGTGAATGAGAATTCTTCTTACAATAGATAGATGGTCTTATGTGACTGAGAATTCTTCATATAATAGATGATCTTATGTGACTGAGAATTCTTCTTACAATAGATAGATGGTCTTATGTGACTGAGAAATCTTCTTTCAATAGATAGATGGTCTTATGTGACTGAGATTTCTTCATACAATAGATAGATGGTTTTATGTGACTGAGAATTCTTCATACAATAGATAGATGGTCTTATGTGACTGAGAATTCTTCATACAATAGATAGATGGTCTTTTGTGACTGAGAATTCTTTATACAATAGATAGACGGTCTTATGTGACTGAGAATTATTCATATAATAGATAGATGGTCTTATGTGACTGAGAATTCTTCTTACAATAGATAGATGGTCTTATGTGACTGAGAAATCTTCTTTCAATAGATAGATGGTCTTATGTGACTGAGAAATCATCTTTCAATAGATAGATGGTCTTATGTGACTGAGAATTCTTCATATAATAGATAGATGGTCTTACGTGAATGAGAAATCTTCTTTCAATAGATAGATGGTCTTATGTGACTGAGAATTCTTTATATAATAGATAGATGGTCTTATGTGACTGAGAATTCTTCTTACAATAGATAGATGGTCTTATGTGAATGAGAATTCTTACAATAGATAGATGGTCTTATGTGACTGAGAATTCTTCATACAATAGATAGATGGTCTTATGTGACTGAGAATTCTTCATACAATGGATAGATGGTCTTATGTGACTGAGAATTCTTCATACAATAGAGTCTTATGTGACTGAGAATTCTTCTTACAATAGATAGATGGTCTTATGTGACTGAGAATTCTTCATATAATAGATAGATGGTCTTATGTGACTGAAAATTCTTCATGTAATAGATAGATGGTCTTATGTGACTGAGAATTCTTTATACAATAGATAGATGGTCATATGTGACTGAGAAATCTTCATATAATAGATAGATGGTCTTATGTGACTGAAAATTCTTCATATAATAGATAGATGGTCTTATGTGACTGAAAATTCTTCATATAATAGATAGATGGTCTTTTGTGACTGAAAATTCATATAATAGATAGATTGTCTTATGTGACTGAGAATTCTTTTTACAATAGATAGATTGTCTTATATGACTGAGAAATCTTCATATAATAGATAGATGGTCTTATGTGACTGAAAATTCTTCATATAATAGATAGATGGTCTTATGTGACTGAAAATTCTTCATATAATAGATAGATGGTCTTATGTGACTGAGAGTTCTTTACACAATAGATAGATGGTCTTATGTGACTGAGAAATCTTCATATAATAGATAGATGGTCTTATGTGACTGAGAATTCTTCTTATAATAGATAGATGGTCTTATGTGACTGAAAATTCTTCATATAATAGATAGATGGTCTTATGTGACTGAAAATTCTTCATATAATAGATAGATTGTCTTATGTGACTGAGAATTCTTCATACAATAGATAGATGGTCTTATGTGACTGAGAATTCTTCATATAATAGATAGATGGTCTTATGTGACTGAGAAATCTTCTTTCAATAGATAGATGGTCTTATGTGACTGAGAATTCTTCATACAATAGATAGATGGTCTTATGTGACTGAGAATTCTTCATACAATAGATAGATGGTCTTATGTGACTGAGAATTCTTCATACAATAGATAGATGGTCTTTTGTGACTGAGAATTCTTTATACAATAGATAGATGGTCTTATGTGACTGAGAATTCTTCATATAATAGATAGATGGTCTTATGTGACTGAGAATTCTTCTTACAATAGATAGATGGTCTTATGTGACTGAGAATTCTTCATACAATAGATAGATGATCTTATGTGACTGAGAATTCTTCTTACAATACATAGATGGTCTTATGTGACTGAGAATTCTTCATACAATAGATAGATGGTGTTATGTGACTGAGAATTCTTTATACAATAGATAGATGTTTCTGTGTGACTGAGAATTCTTCTTACAATAGATAGATGGTCTTATGTGACTGAAAATTCTTCATATAATAGATAGATGGTCTTATGTGACTGAAAATTCTTCATATAATAGATAGATGGTCTTATGTGACTGAGAGTTCTTTACACAATAGATAGATGGTCTTATGTGACTGAGAAATCTTCATATAATAGATAGATGGTCTTATGTGACTGAGAATTCTTCTTATAATAGATAGATGGTCTTATGTGACTGAAAATTCTTCATATAATAGATAGATGGTCTTATGTGACTGAAAATTCTTCATATAATAGATAGATTGTCTTATGTGACTGAGAATTCTTCATACAATAGATAGATGGTCTTATGTGACTGAGAATTCTTCATATAATAGATAGATGGTCTTATGTGACTGAGAAATCTTCTTTCAATAGATAGATGGTCTTATGTGACTGAGAATTCTTCATACAATAGATAGATGGTCTTATGTGACTGAGAATTCTTCATACAATAGATAGATGGTCTTATGTGACTGAGAATTATTCATACAATAGATAGATGGTCTTTTGTGACTGAGAATTCTTTATACAATAGATAGATTGTCTTATGTGACTGAGAATTCTTCATATAATAGATAGATGGTCTTATGTGACTGAGAATTCTTCTTAAAATAGATAGATGGTCTTATGTGACTGAGAATTCTTCATACAATAGATAGATGATCTTATGTGACTGAGAATTCTTCTTACAATACATAGATGGTCTTATGTGACTGAGAATTCTTCATACAATAGATAGATGGTGTTATGTGACTGAGAATTCTTTATACAATAGATAGATGTTTCTGTGTGACTGAGAATTCTTCTTACAATAGATAGATGGTCTTATGTGACTGAGAATTCTTCATACAATAGATAGATGGTCTTATGTGACTGAGAATCTTGGAAGATGAAATGTTATGTGTATAATAATGATAAGGTGAACAGAAGAGTGAAAGGTTAAGAAGATGAAATAATAACTACAAATAATGTGAAATTGGCATGTTTCATTTACATTTGAGGCAGCAAAACATTCAGGATATTCCTGAATGAGTCTGTTACACTGAGCTGGGATTCAAAATTGATGTAAAGAGTACAAAATACTGTAAAGAACAAAAACAAATGGGGAGAAAATGATGGAAATGGAAAGGCGCTACTGGATAATAATATGGTACAATAAAGAAATATGTTCAGTCATGGCCAAAAACTTTATAGGTAATGTTATATGACAACTTTATGCACAAGAAAATAATACTGAATTGTACAAGAAATGATTTAATACATGTATTGTAAGAATTATAGGATACATAAGTTTATGCAGTCATCTCTCTCTCACTCACTCTCCCTTTCTCTCAGACATTCCACTATTCATTTTTGCTAATATTCTTCAACATCAAACTCATAACTAAAATAACATCAATACTTAATTTAAATAATTTTAAAAGTATTTGGCTTTCTCTTTAGGGGCTACTCATGGGCTAGAATCTGAATGTAACAGACTGATTCCCAATCAGTGCTAGGCTGATCCCAGCATTACTGTGGATTCACAGCTGATCCCAGCTAAAGTAGAATTGGTGCTACAGCTAGGCAGTATCCCAGCTCAGTATAAAAGACTGATATCCAATCAGTGCTAGGCTGATCCCAACATCATAGTGTATTTTGGGTTGATGCTAGATCAAAAAAGAATATTTGCTAGGCTGATTTTAGCTCAGGTAAAATATGTGCTAGGCTTATCCCAGCATTACTGTATTCTGGGCTGATACCAGCTTAAGTAGACTACATGTTAGGCTGATCCCAGCATGCTAACGTATTCTGGGTTGATCTCATCTTAACCAAATCTATGCTAGGCTGATCCCCTCATAAGCGTATATATTTTGGATTGATCCCAGATTCATGGAATAGAGCTAGGCTGATCCCCTCATTAGCGTATATATATTGGATTGATCCCAGATTCATGGAATAGAGATACGCTGATCCCCTCATAAGCGTATATATATTGGATTGATCCCAGATTCATGGAATAGCGCTAGGCTGATCCACTCATAAGCGTATATATTTTGGATTGATCCCAGATTCATGGAATAGATCTAGGCTGATCCCCTCATAAGCGTATATATATTGGATTGATCCCAGATTCATGGAATAGAGCTAGGCTGATCCCCTCATAAGCGTATATATATTGGATTGATCCCAGATTCATGGAATAGAGCTAGGCTGATCCCCTCATAAGCGTATATATATTGGATTGATCCCAGATTCATGGAATAGAGCTAGGCTGATCCCAGCATGAAGCAAATAGTCTTGTATTTTTCCTATTTATAACTGTAAAAGAATTGTATTTAATGGGCATGATCTTTTCATTAGTTTAGTTTATGAGTGTCTGATTGGGGAAAATGTAAAATTAAATTTGATATTAAAAATATCAAATGAGAGGATGCCAGTTTGTAATATGAAAATCCATTTGGAAGGACTAGTGTCCAAAGCAGACACCTATGAAATGATCATGAATAATTCATGAACTGGCATGAACCGTTCTTGAACGATTCATGAACATGTTCATGAACCATCCCTGAAAGTTCATCAAAAGGTTCTTGAACCATTCATGAATGTGCATGAACTGAAAATAGTCAATTCTGAATCATGATGAAATTAAATGAATTCATGAACCATAACTTTACAAATTATTCTTGAACGTTCATGAATTATTCATGAACTGAATTCTTGAACAGTTCATAAAAGTTCACTAACTGGTTCATCATTCATCACAGTTAATGAACATATTCATGAACTATGATAAACAATGTTCCTCATTTTTCATGACTTCATGAACAGTTTCTAAAAAAATTTGATTATGTGACAAACTCACAAATATCTATTTTATCCTGAATCATAAAATAACCTTAGATGTGGGGGGATTAATAGCGTATAAAATGCAATATATTATTTTAAAAAACTATTTAATTTCAGATAAATTTATAATATGCATCAAAGAACACGTAAACTGGCATTAAGCGATATTCATTTTTATTCTTAGCAACACTTTCTGTATGTTTTGTAATTTTTCTTTGAAAATTGTTCAAGAGATAATGGGACAGTTGTGTTCAATCAACTGCTGAAGCATATTTATCTGTGATTGTCATAGAGCTAATTCCACTGATCTTTCTCCTGAAGACCTGGATCCCCACCCCATCCCTCAAACTGACCTGTCAGATTACTCTTTTTTGTAAAGACAGTCAGGGCCTAATTTTAATTTAATGAAATTCCACCTATTGTCACTACTGAATGTCTCCATCTGCAACTTAAGCTGTTCATTTGATTACTGTATGGATCTTTAACATTGCTGCCGCAGTCACTTTTTAATGTCTATTCCATCTTGGCCGTAAGATCCTCAAGTTGTCTAATTTTTCTCCTTATCTTATAAACTTCATCCTCTAATAATTTTCCTTTTCTGCTGTCTGATCTGAAAGAAAGATAAAGTTAATTACAGACAACCTATGATCAACATTGTCTTCAGCTTTTAGTACATTATTTCTGTACCCAACTTTACCGATCAAACTCAAAATTATTTAATCCCTTACACTTAATAGACAACTTACTGCGCATTTACATTATTGGAGAAATTTGTTCACAAGTTGTATTTTAACTTAAGCTGACTTGCCATATGTATTATAAGTCACAGGAGTCAAATGTTTTTATAAAAATGTATCTACTCTGATGCCAGATGTTGCATATAGCTGCTTCAGGTTTGATTGCATTAGTAGCACATGTATTATGTACAGTTTGACACATTAACTAGTTTTTTGTTTTTGTTCTAATTTATCAAATTACATTATAAAGTGAAGTGCTCTCCAATGAAACCATATAAAAAGCAGTGTCCATAAAATGGGAATGTCTGTATCAGGCTGTGCATCCACAATACCTGAAAGAAGAAAATTAAAAAGCAGAGCCAGGCAGTAAAAAGTGCTATGGTAATGTGTAAAACAACATCTAGTCAGCTCAAAATTACCAACTTGAAATTGTATCACTCAGGCAGATATACTTCCAAAAGGGATAGGACTGGTACATACCCAAGATTAGAATAGTACTGTCTGATAGACAATGCTTAGCACCCTGAAGCTGCCATAATCCTAAAAGTATGAGTTCTGGATAAATGAGGATGAGAACCACATAGCACTAGAGACATTTGTAAGGCTTGCCAACCAATGAGAATAGTTCTGCTCATACCCCTTCATTTCAACAAGCCCCAAGAAGACAACAAGAGACTTATAACAATATCTTGCATAATTCCCAGGTCTGCCTCTCAGTTTGAAGGTACATGTACATCACCCCTATCCAAGTGTTATACACTGACTAAGCCTTATAATTTGACATTACATTATCTTACACACCACCTGGAGTGGCAAATCCTCCCTCGCTGGTCATTATCAGACAAACCCCATGTGTACCTACAATAACTCAAGATCCTCAAATTGTGCATAAACTAAAATTTAATAAATTTACAGCACAGTGCAGTTCATCATTTCTTATTCAGTAGTAAGTTACCTGGCAGGTACTTTGAAAACCACTCTTATGTTATCTCATGATTTCTCTTTCAGTAGCATGTTTTCTGGTAGGTTGTCCGAAAACCACTGTCATGTTGTCTTACGAGATGAGATGCACACAGTATGTACATGCACCATCCCTGGACATTTCATCGTTGTTTCTGTTCCTGTCAATAACACGGTACTTGTAATGCATTAGCATGCCTTCCCTTACCTGTAACACATTTCAATAACAGTGTTTGCTTATGCCATTCAAGCCATGGGATCTAACGGTAGCATTTTTATCCCGGTGTCAAAAATAATAATCTTTGATGCTGTAAGAGAGCTGAATACCAGCTTCAGACGCGAGACAGTTGTTTGCCTTTTAATAATTAGATAAGTATGAAAGAATCAGTTATCTCGTTTTTTTACCCCTGAAATAAAGCAAATCAGCTTAAAATGGTAAACATAATTTCATTTCACTTGCTACAAAAATACTGCATGGTCATAATATAATTTCTGCCATGAATGCAAATTGATTGCAAGGAAGCTTTGAAAGAACCACTACAAGTAAATGTATTACACATTTGTACAAATTAGATTAACTTCTAAACATCACAAACAAGAATTTTCTCATTGATACTAAATACAGTGTGACCCCTGCTATAATGCGGTAATCAGGAGCCATAGAACCTGACCACGTTATGAACCAAACTGTGTTATAAGCAAACATGTATGTTACCAACAAATTTGCAGGGTTCCAGGGAGGGGATAAAAGAGGGTGCAAAAACGTGTGCTCCATTTTCATTGGCACAGTTACTATTTTAAATTAGTATATATTAAATGAGTAAAAAAAACACCTGCAGTGATAACAGATTGTATGTATAATATATTATTTTATGCATAGAACCTCGCATTGATGTATACAGATGTATAGTTTATACATACATAGCTAATTTAAAGCATGAATAGAGTATCAACACCGTGTACTCACCCTTGAATCTCATATACATTGAATCCACAATACATGCATTTCCATCGAAAATATTCACACACATATTTAGAATATTCAGTAATTTTGTCACATATCAGTATGCAAAAGAATTCCGTGGGAAAAAACCCCAAGAAGTATGTAACGAATGATGAAACAATACGTCTGAAGGTTAAATAGCGATGTCTGTATAAATTTCACAATGCTAAATTTTCTCATCCATGATTTGTAATACTTTAGTATTGTTTGAAAAACTAATTTTCAGCTGCTTTCTGACTACAGCAATAAACAAGAGAGTGATATTTGTAGGGAATAGACATTATTCACTGGTCAACTGACTGCATAAAACAACACCGCCAAGCCACATGCATGTGTTGGCAGCTTGCATTTGTTTGATGTTTTATAAATCATTGACCCATAATTTGAACAAGTTTAGCTCAGCAATTGACTTTGATGATGAGCAACATACTTAAATTAATTGATTTATAAATTAAGGTGAGTATCTTTTATCAACCTCCGCATTGTTTATTGCTTAGTTGTGAATACAGCTTATAGAACATATGTCGGATATTGTTTGAGCAATGATTGTATAGGAAATGCATTGTAGACAAACACAAAGTAGACTCGATGGCTTCATTGCTCATGAACCAGTAATAAGAACATTAACACTTATGAGCTGTCATTTTTCAACAAAAAACATAGACCAAAGTTCTCAAAAGACCCAGCCATGGGTTCAGATACTCGTCTTTCTGATGTTTAATTTGGCACAGAACTGTAAGAAATTTATTAATTTAAAAATTCTAGGAGCTACGCCATGATCATTTTATATTAGAATCCATACATTATTTCCTCCTCATAATGATAATAAAACTTTCTACACATTATTTGTTTTGCACTTTTAAGAAGAAATGTTTTCTGTGAATGAGAAAAATACATGTATGTAATATTTTGGGAGTAATGCCATAAATGTCTTGTATTCAGATTTATAAGCAATCTCTTTTCCAAAATGATTACAAAACCTTACGTAATTTACTTTACGTACTTAAATTTTTTTAATTAGAAAAATACTGGTAATAAGGTAAATGAAATTTTGGGAGCCACGCCACAATCATTTTATATTAGAATCCATACATGATTTCCTCCCCATAATGATAATAAACTTTCTACATTTTTTTTTTGTTGTTGCACTTTTAAGAAGAAATGTTTTCTTTGTTCGAGAATAATACATGTACATGTATATGATATTTCGGGAGCCACGCCACAAACGTCTTATATTCTAATTTATAAGCAATCTCTTTTCCAACATGATAATAAACTTTACGCCATTTACTTTATGTACTTTTTTTATTTGTTTATGAGAAAATTATCGGCAATAAGGTGAATGAAATTTCGGAAGCCATGCCATGACCGTGTTATATCCGAATTCACTTTATAACCAAGCGCATTATAGTGGGGTCAAACTGTACCAAGTAACCATGTTTCCTGAACTTTGTGGTTGGAACAACTACAAAAACCAGAAATTTATTATTTAGTGTAAATAATTTTTTTTTAAAATTGACTTTCCCATTCTCATTTTATCTGCCATATTACAAATATTTCAAAAATGATACAAATTTAATTGAGTAGATGTTTTTAAAAATTGGGAAAACTATAGCCTGCATGTTATTAGTAATGTAAAATATAAAACTGATGTTATAATTCAAAAGCTAAAATCAATGTTTCATGCATAAGATTCAAAATATGCGTAACAATCAGAAAAACTGGGTGAAATAAATTTTTAAAACATTGCATTATTTTTTGCAGGTGTTTGAAGATATTACAGTGATAGAAATAGACATGGTTCTTCTTGTTGGATATTCCATTGCACTCTGCATATTTTTACTTGCCCTGATTTTAAACCTTATAGTGCACCGGTAAGCTTATTTAAATATCTGTCAATAGACCTTTAGATAGTATTACCTTTGTTCATCAGGTCTCATGGATGTGTCATAGATGTCCTGTTATACTGGCTGCACTGAGAAGCTGCTGGTAAAACTCAGTTTGCAGCTCTATGACCACGATTAAGATTCTCCTGATAGCTGTTGTCTCCTAAATACTATTTGATTTCATACAGAATAAATAATATCTAAGTGTTCTTACCCTTACACAAAACTTGCAATGACAACAATAAAATGCATACAGCATTTTCATGTAGATTTTTTAAAAGTCTTTTTATTTTTATAGTATCATTTTGTAAATTGCTTAAACTCAGTTTCTTTACTTTTGGAAGAATTCAGTGGGAAGACTGAAACAATAATCTAAATTTTCAGTGATTACTAGTGTAACAAGATTTGTTTAAAGACATTTAGTTCTGTGTCTTAAAATCATAAAAAAAATTTAATAATTTTCACTGAAGTGTTCATGTGTTCCATAAAATTTGTAATTATATAATCAATTCATTGTTATGTTAATGCTATGACATAATTCATCAGGCTAGGTAGTGTAACTCTTAGAATTATGGGAGATATTTTATATTATAATTAGATTTTACAATATGATTATGCTTTCAACAATTAAAAGGAATAAAAATGCAAAAGTTCAATAAGAATAACATTGTAACACCAAATATAATAAGTGATCTAAATGTATAATAAACATTTTGATGTTATCCTTAAGTTATGACCTGCTGTTTAGTGTCTTTGTTGTTTTGATGCATGCTATTTTAGTTGTGATTGTAATAAATAATTATATGCTGGCAAATATGGTAAAATTTACACATGCTATTTTAGTTGTGATTGTAATAAATAATTATATGCTGGCAAATATGGTAAAATTTACACATGCTATTTTAGTTGTGATTGTAATAAATAATTATATGCTGGCAAATATGGTAAAATGTACACATGCTATTTTAGTTGTGATTGTAAAAAATAATTATATGCTGGCAAATATGGTAAAATTTACACATTCTATTTTAGTTGTGATTGTAATAAAAAATTATATGCTGGCAAATATGGTAAAATGTACACATGCTATTTTAGTTTTGATTGTAATAAATAATTATATGCTGGCAAATATGGTAAGATGTATTCATGCTATTTTAGTTGTGATTGTAATAAATAATTATATGCTGGCAAATATGGTAAAATGTACACTCAGCAGTACAAGCTTTTCTTGAGGTGGAAAAGCCAATTTTCAGTCAGTGAATGGTGTTCAGATATTCAAGCTTTTCTTGTGAGGTAGAAAAGCCAATTTTCAGTCAGTGACTGGTGTTCAGATATTCAAGCTTATCTTGTGAGGTAGAAAAGCCAATCTTCAGTCAGTGAATGGTGTTCAGGTATTCAAGCTTTTCTTGAGGTGGAAAAGCCAATTTTCAGTCAGTCAAGGGTGTTCAGATCTTTAAGCTTTTCTTGAGGTGGAAAAGCCAATTTTCAGTCAGTGAATGGTGTTCTGATATTTAAGCTTTTCATGAAGTGGAAAAGCCGATCTTCGGTCAATGAATGGTGTTCAGATATTCAAGCTTTTCTTGAGGTGGAAAAGCCAATTTTCAGTCAGTGAAAGGTGTTTAGATATTCAAGCTTTGCTTGAGGTGGAAAAGCCAATTTTCAGTCAGTGAATGGTGTTCAGATATTCAAGCTTTTCTTGAGGCAAAAAAGCAAATTTTCAGTCAGTGAATGGTGTTCAAATATTCAAGCTTTTCTTGAGGTGGAAAAGCCAATCTTCAGTCAGTGAATGGTGTACAGATATTCAAGCTTTTCTTGAGGTGGAAAAGCTAATCTTCAGTCACTGAATGGTGTTCAGATATTCAAGCGTTTCTTGAGGTGGAAAAGCCAATCTTCAGTCAGTGAATGGTGTACAGATATTCAAGCTTTTCTTGAGGTGGAAAAGCTAATCTTAAGTCACTGAATGGTGTTCAGATATTCAAGCGTTTCTTGAGGTGGAAAAGCCAATCTTCAGTCACTGAATGGTGTTCAGATATTCAAGCTTTTCTTGAGGTGAAAAAGCCAATCTTCAGTCAGTGAATGTAGTTCAGATATTCAAGCTTTTCTTGAGGTGGAAAAGCCAATTTTCAGTCAGTGAATGGTGTTCAGATATTCAAGCTTTTCTTGAGGTGGAAAAGCCAATTTTCAGTCAGTGAATGGTGTTCAGATATTCAAGCATTTATTGAGGTGGAATAGCCAATCTTCAGTCATGAAATGTGTTCAGATATTCAAAATGAAAGACAGTATTTTTTGTATATGTCATGACATATTATCATTTCCTTCACATTTTTATGTAAATGTTGTTATCTTTGAAATCTACATCATATTATTGGTTATTGCAAAAAAAATGAACAGAAATTATTTAGAAACATTTCTTTGGTTGTAGTCTAATTGGGTTTTTAATACTGTAAAAAATTCATTTTATTGTCAAGTTAAATGCCCAAATGTTTCTCAAGCAATCTATCTTAAACACAAGACATAAATATGTGAAAAATGGTTGCCACAAAAAGAACTACAAGTGACTTAGAATCATTAATAATTATTACCACAGTCATAAGATGAAAATCATTGTTATTTTTTCATAGGCTGTTGATGAGAGATTGTCATGATTTTCATCTCAACATAATCATCTGCCTGCTGATAAGCATGATGATGTCTTTGATCTGCATTGTAAGAGTAATGGATCAGGTAAACCATTAATTAATGTGGAATCATATGCTGGTAATCAATGATAAACAAATCCTATCGAAATTAATGTGGAATCATATGCTGGTAATCAATGATAAACAAATCCTATCAAACTTAATGTGGAATCATATGCTGGTAATCAATGATAAACAAATCCTATCGAAATTAATGTGGAATCATATGCTGGTAATCAATGATAATCAACAACAAATCCTATCGAAATTAATGTGGAATCATATGCTGGTATTCAATGATAATCAACAACAAATACTATCGAAATTAATGTGCAATCATATGCTGGTAATCAATGATAAACAAATCCTATCGAAATTAATGTGGAATCATATGCTGGTAATCAATGATAAACAAATCCTATCGAAATTAATGTGGAATCATATGCTGGTAATCAATGATAAACAAATCCTATCGAAATTAATGTGGAATCATATGCTGGTAATCAATGATAAACAAATCCTATCGAAATTAATGTGGAATCATATGCTGGTAATCAATGATAAACAAATCCTATCGAAATTAATGTGGAATCATATGCTGGTAATCAATGATAATCAACAACAAATCCTATCGAAATTAATGTGGAATCATATGCTGGTATTCAATGATAATCAACAACAAATCCTATCGAAATTAATGTGCAATCATATGCTGGTAATCAATGATAAACAAATCCTATCGAAATTAATGTGGAATCATATGCTGGTAATCAATGATAAACAAATCCTATCGAAATTAATGTGGAATCATATGCTGGTAATCAATGATAATCAACAACAAATCCTATCGAAATTAATGTGGAATCATATTCTGGTAATCAATGATAATCAACAGCAAATCCTATCAAACTTAATGTGGAATCATATGCTGGTAATCAATGATAATCAACAATCATATGTTGGTAATCAATGATAATCAACAACAAATCCTATCGAAATTAATGTGGAATTATATGCTGGTAATCAATGATAATCAATAACAAATCCTATCGAAATTAATGTGGAATCATAAGCTGGTAATCAATAATAAACAAATCCTATCGAAATTAATGTGGAATGATATGCTGGTAATCAATGATAATCAACAGCAAATCCTATCAAAATTAATGTGGAATCATATGCTGGTAATCAATGATAATCAACAACAAATCCTATAGAAATTAATGTGGAATCATATGCTGGTAGTCAATGATAATCAACAATCATATGCTGGTAATCAATGAAAACAACAAATCCTATCGAAATTAATGTGGAATCATATGCTGGTAATCAATGATAAACAAATCCTATCAAAATTAATGTGGAATCATGCTGGTAATCAATGATAATCAACAACAAATCCTATCGAAATTAATGTAGAATCATATGCTGGTAATCAATGATAATCAACAACAAATCCTATCGAAATTAATGTGGAATCATATGCTGGTAATCAATGATAATCAACAACAAATCCTATCGAAATTAATGTGGAATCATGCTGGTAATCAATGATAATCAACAACAAATCCTATCGAAATTAATGTGGAATCATATGCTGGTAATCAATGATAATCAACAACAAATCCTATCGAAATTAATGTGGAATCATATGCTGGTAATCAATGATAATCAACAACAAATCCTATCGAAATTAATGTGGAATCATATGCTGGTAATCAATGATAAATCAACAACAAATCCTATCGAAATTAATGTGGAATCATATGCTGGTAATCAATGATAATCAACAACAAATCCTATCGAAATTAATGTGGAATCATATGCTGGTAATCAATGATAATCAACAACAAATCCTATTGAAATTAATGTGGAATCATATGCTGGTAATCAGTGATAATCAACAACAAATTCTATCGAAATTAATGTGGAATCATATGCTGATAATCAATGATAATCAACAACAAATCCTATCGAAATTAATGTGGAATCATATGCTGGTAATCAATGATAATCAACAACAAATTCTATCGAAATTAATGTGGAATCATATGCTGATAATCAATGATAATCAACAACAAATCCTATCGAAATTAATGTGGAATCATATGCTGGTAATCAATGATAATCAACAACAAATCCTGTCGAAATTAATTTGGAATCATATGCTGGTAATCAATGATAATCAACAACAAATTCTATCGAAATTAATGTGGAATCATATGCTGGTAATCAATGATAATCAACAACAAATCCTATCGAAATTAATGTGGAATCATATGCTGGTAATCAATGATAATCAACAACAAATCCTATCAAAATTATTGTGGAATCATATGCTGGTAATCAATGATAATCAACAACAAATTCTATCGAAATTAATGTGGAATCATATGCTGGTAATCAGTGATAATCAACAACAAATCCTATCAAAATTAATAGATTATTTTGATTACTTTATAGTTTAATAAAATAGCAGTTTGATATTTGAATATAGCAGTGAAATATTGCAAGATCGCAATGTTTGAATATGACAATATTGTATTTAAAGAAATAGCAATCAATTTGAATAATGAAGTGTAGTATTTAAAAAAATAGCAATGTAATATTTAAATATTTAGCAATGTAGTATTTAAAAATATATTAATGTTATATTTGAATATAGCAATATAATATTGGAATGTAGAGATGTGATATTTAAATATATAGTAATGTAATATTTGAATATATAGAAATATAATATTGAAATATATAGCAATGTAATATTGAAATATACAACAGAGTAGCATTGAAGTATATAGCAAAGTAATATTTGAATGTAGCAATGTAATATTTCAATAGAGCAATGTAGTATTTAAATATCTAGCAATGTGATATTGCAATAGAGCAATGCCATTTTAAAATATATAGCAATGTAGTATTTAAATATGCAATATTGTAATAAATCAATGTAATATTTTAATATAGCAATGTAGTATTTAAGTATAAAGTAAATAGAAAATATATTTTGATAACATTTTGTTTTCCAGATTGTTTTGACTGTTGGAAGGATCATACTTCATTACTCTAACCTGGTGGTGTTTTCATTCTTGCTGGTGGAAGTTACATATACATTTGGGCTGATCTGCAACAATAAATCATATCAGAATAAGTTTTGGAAGCTTATTGCATGTGGATGGGGTAAGAAACATTTTACACTGAATATGCTGCCTTTCCAAATGGCCTCAGATTTTATAAATTTCTGTGTTTAAAAATAGCCTTATTGAAACTGTCAAAATTTCAAAGACTCATTGAAATCACCACTCATTTCACCTAAAAGCAACAACAAAATAAATACTTATTTCATAGAATGAAATATTCTATATGCCAACTTACAATGTAGCTTTTCCTTTACTGAAGTGGATGCTCTGTAATGCATAATTTGAAATGAACATTCAGGATGTATGTGTAATAATACATTTAAAACTGATTTTGATGTCACTTTTTAACAGGACTCCCATTTCTAGTAACACTGGCTGTCATAGTTGTGTCCGGTTTGTTTGGATTCAGTATCGTCTGTGGAAAAATGTAAGTGATGACTCTTACAAAAAAATAATTTTGTGTTTCCCATTAATCAGTAGATGAGAATGATAGCTAAATCTGTACTTGTAAATATGTATGTGTTGCTTTATTTTTAGTTTGCATGTGTGAACCATTTATATATTTTATATATTTATATAAATATGGATAGATGTTTTGATGATGGGTTTGAAGATTATATTCGCTGGCAATGTGCATGAATCAGAAGGCATTTTCGTGCATAATGCTTTTGTCTTGTTGTTTTCATTGTTTCTATAAATCATTTTATTTTATTGTAAAATGCACTGGACAAGAATAAAATAGAAATAATTAATGAAAATAAAATGTATTATTATTATTATTATTATTATTATTATTATTATTATTATTATTATAAATTCTCTTATTATTTGTCTTGTTATTAAAAGATTTTATCAATAAAAAATGAAGCACCTGTTTTTAAAGTAAGATGCTGATCTTTTTAAATACATATTTATTTTCAAGTGATGTTTTTTATCACTAATATCTTAATCACTAATGTTTTGGTCTCTAACGTGTACAGTATTTAACCAGATTGCATGATGTATACACTATATTAGTTCTCTCATTTCAGGTGCTGGTTGATATCTAAGGAATGGTTTTTCTTTTCATTTCTAATTCCAATGATGTTACTGGTGTTGGTAAATATAATTTCATATTTAATTTTATCTATATATTGTAAACTGTAATAATACCAGTATAAGAAACTATTTTGTAGCTGTTTATTTTCACCAAACAAGTATTTTTAGCTGGAAATGGTCAGCTATGGCACAATTGATATTAAGAGCTTGTTGTCAGTTCTTAGTTGTTATTTCCAGCTGTTATAACCATATCAGGTATCCTTAAAAGCAAGAATTCATCTTTAACAAGAGTCTTTTCCTAAAATATGAAAACTTTCTTATAACAGCATTTTAATTCTTTGCTTCAAAGTTGATGTTAAATCTTAAATTCACATTCAGAGTTTCACTATGTGTAAAAATTAAACCTTTTGTGACCGACTATATGTATGATTTGCAAGAGGTCAGACTACTGTTACGTGACAAGGGCTCATACTCAGTAACAAAGAAAAGAGTGAAAGCCAACAAGCTTTGTATATTTTAACAAAACAATTTATTTCCCTTGACAACAATGTAAAATTTGGTAAATAGGATTTAAAATCTGTGAATATAATCAAAAATGTGATTCTAAGAATGAAAACACAAATCCTATCACTGAATAGTCCTATAAAAATCCAGGTTCGAGTCCTGATGAAATAAAATATGGAAGGCAATGTGGTCCAATGTATGAATAACAATAATTCCTCACTTGAATCACAGTCTTTATTTCCGAATAATTCCAGAATTAATTTTCTTGAATATCTTTCATAATTTTTTATAGAAAAGTCAACTTGTTGAGTTTCCAGGGAAATAAATTATTAAATCCAAAATTCAGTCGAATAACAAACAATCTTGGCAACAAATTAAAAAAATACACCTTGTTCCTTCAAGGTTTTGAATGACTCTGCCTAAACAAATATTAAGCATATTTAATCTCAAAACATCACTTCAAATCTTGCAAGATTGGTCATGTGGTTTCTTACTACACTAATTTTACACACATAGGCCAATGTCACTCCACTTAAAAAAACAATCATAAAAAGTTGTTTACAAACAGTGATTATGCAAAGAAATTATGTCCATGATACAGCCCAATCATATCAGCTTCCTGTTGATATTGTTACCAGGGTAAGACAGACTCAATGATAATTCTCACATATTACTATTTCGTCTTAAGTAAACAACTTTGTGATAAAAATATATCTCACTACTAAATATAGAATCCCAAATCCAAGAAAAATATTCATTGCAATGAAGTACAATGAAACAAAAATGAAATAAAAAGAATTTTAAACCTGACACACAAGCAATTTAATCACATATATGTAACACTACAGGGATGATGAAAATGACAAGTAATTTTTATTAGTTCAGCTCATCAATTGAGTTTATGGTATGGTCATTGTTTGTTGTGCAGGATGGCATCTATTTTCTATAATAAACTTCTAAAAACCGCAGTTTGCAGTTGTCATGCTGACATCAAGGTGTCTAAAGTTTCTTCAATGATGCTATCTGCTATTGATATGACCACAGTACACAGAATTTGACCTAATTTAACACTGAATTTGCACAGACTGTCTTTCAGTTTTATGCAAATGGTCTTGATCTGATTTCAAATATAACTGATTGTTCTAAACCCAGAGAAACCTTCAAAATTGTTTTCAAAATTGATGAATAAAGTATCGTACCAAATGAGTTTTTTTTTGTTGGCCAAGCTAAATTGACTCTTAGGCTATCTTGTTTTCTTTTTCCAACACTGTTATTCTGCATATTTTTCTTCTCTCTGTTTAAATCTCTTCTGCTTCTAGTTATACTTTACAACTTTTTTTATTCAGAGCTTATTTAACCTGTAGTTCTTGTGTATTTTCATGACAAGGGTAATATTAGAGATAGTCTTTTTGGACTTAGGTCAACAGGGGACTCTTTTTCAAACCCACCAAGTATTGAGCAGAAACTTAAATTATAGATTATTCCGTAGATTATAATGAAAGACAAACACATATTCTTAAATTCTTACTGTTGTCCACCTTTTGGAACAAAGACATATGGCTTAGCGTCATCTTCTGTCCTTCCATGCATTAGTCTGTGCATCACTATTTCTCTTCCACTCTTTAACTTTAAATTCATTTGAGATTAAGGGATGAAATCTGGCTTACTTACACATCATGACAAAGTCACTGCTCAGTACTTTTTGAGTTTTTCCATCACTCTTTCCCTTCTGGTCTGTAAATTCCAAGCTGTTTGTTAAGGGGTAAAACATGGTACAGTTTTGTACATTATCACTAGAAGGGCATGTTGTATACCAAATTGGAGGTTCTGTCTATTAGGTCATGGCTCCGGATCTTAAATTTTCCATCACTTTAACCTTTCCATCACTTTAACCTTTCCATCACTTTAACCTTTCCATCACTTTAGCCTTTCTATCACTTTAACCTTTCTATCACTTTCGCCTTTCCATCACTTTAACCTTTCCATCACTTTAGCCTTACCATCACTTTAACCTTTCCATCACTTTAACCTTTCTATTACTTTAGTCTTTCCATCACATTAGCCTTTCTATCACTTTAACCTTTCCATCACTTTAACCTTTCCATCACTTTAACCTTTCCATCACTTTAACCTTTCCATCACTTTAACCTTTCCATCACTTTAACCTTTCCATCACTTTAGCCTTTCCATCACTTTAACCTTTCCATCACTTTAACCTTTCCATCACTTTAGTCTTTCCATCACTTTAACCTTTCCATCACTTTAGTCTTTCCATCACTTTAACCTTTCCATCACTTTATCCTTTCCATCACTTTAGTCTTTCCATCACATTAGCCTTTCTATCACTTTAACCTTTCCATCACTTTAACCTTTCCATCACTTTAACCTTTCCATCACTTTAGCCTTGCCATCACTTTAGCCTTTCCATCACTTTAACCTTTCCATCACTTTAACCTTTCCATCACTTTAGTCTTTCCATCACTTTAACCTTTCCATCACTTTAGTCTTTCCATCACTTTAACCTTTCCATCACTTTATCCTTTCCATCACTTTAGTCTTTCCATCACATTAGCCTTTCTATCACATTAACCTTTCCATCACCTTGACCTTTCCATCACTTTAACCTTTCTATCACTTTCGCCTTTTCATCACTTTAACCTTTCCATCACTTTAGCCTTTCCATCACTTTAACCTTTCCATCACTTTATCCTTTCCATCACTTTAGTCTTTCCATCACATTAGCCTTTCTATCACTTTAACCTTTCCATCACTTTGACCTTTCCATCACTTTAACCTTTCCATCACTTTAACCTTTCTATCACTTTCGCCTTTTCATCACTTTAACCTTTCCATCACTTTAGCCTTTCCATCACTTTAACCTTTCCATCACTTTAACCTTTCCATCACTTTAGTCTTTCCATCACATTAGCCTTTCTATCACTTTAACCTTTCTATCACTTTAACCTTTCCATCACTTTAGCCTTTCCATCACTTTAACCTTTCCATCACTTTAACCTTTCCATCACTTTAGCCTTTCCATCACTTTAACCTTTCCATCACTTTAACCTTTCCATCACTTTAGTCTTTCCATCACATTAGCCTTTCTATCACTTTAACCTTTCCATCACTTGAACCTTTCCATCACTTTAACCTTTCAATCACTTTAGTCTTTCCATCACATTAGCCTTTCTATCACTTTAGTCTTTCCATCACATTAGCCTTTCTATCACTTTAACCTTTCCATCACTTTAACCTTTTAACCTTTCATTCTGTAACATTAATCTGTCTGAGATTAAGGGATGAAACTTTGTATATCTATACATCATCATTAAAAAGTGCACACAAACCATGTCTTCAGTGTCAAGACCATGGCCAAAATTGATGTTTCCCATTACAATTTCCTAACAGTTTATAACTTCAAAATTATTTGACATTAAGTGATGATATTTTAAAGCATTGAACATCAACACTAGTGTTTCATGTTCCAGATCAAGGTCACAGCTTATTTTCACTTTCTGTTGCATTTTCTCTTCTCCATAGGGATTATGACTATATATTGTATATTTTTCATTACACTTTCCTTTTCACTCTATAACTATAAAGTCATTGGAGATTAGGGGATGAAACTTTTATACTTGTGCATAATCACTTGAATACATGTGCATTGTGGAGCCCCAGTCAGTCAAGTGGTCTAAGACACTCAGCTTTACAGATCACTGACATCTCATCTCAGTCAACATGGGTTCAAGTCTCAGGCTCAGCAAGTGTATGTGAAAAAGCTTACCTGTAGCTTCCCATGAGTCTGTGGTTCTTCTCTGAGGTTTACCAAAGCTTTCACTGTACCAGATATACTGACTGTCATGTTAAGTCCATTATTTGCTGAAAGGTCAAGTATAGAGTTAAATTCACAATGACAGCATACCATGCCAGGGTCTTCTTTAAGATCACAGCTCAATAATTTAATTTCTCATCACACTTTCTCTTCCACACTTTAACTTGAAAGCAAATTGTAAATCATAGCTGAAAGGTGTGTCAAGTACAACATTGAAATTCAAGATTCAAAGTCACTTATGTCTTTATTGCAGTTTTCCTTCCTTATTAATTTAAAGCCATTTAAGTTTATCCAACTTGATATACCTGTACATCATCGTTATTTTGCATTCAAAAATTTAGGCGCTGTCTTTAAGCGCATAGTCACGGCTGGATATTTGAGATTTTCAATCACACTTTTCTGTCCATGAACTAAGGGCTGTTTAAGGTTGACTGATGTATGTATATGCTATTAGCAGCATGTTGTGTATCACATTTGGGGTCTTACTTGCAACATCTTGGTCATCGTGTTGTATCCTGCATTTTCCCACACACATTCTTTCCACCAAGTAATTTTAAAGCCATTTGAAAGAAGACTGTATGATACTAGAAATATTATTATTAAAGCCTGTGTCAGGTACCTAATTCAGCATCCTGTCTTAAAGAGGCAATAAGTTGATATTGTATATTTTAATAATAGTTTTCTTTATGATTTCTAATTTCATGGTGATTGATAAATGGACAAAACTTGTCATACCTCTTTATTGCTAATAGATGAAGTGCACATTTTAGTTCTAGACCTCAAAATTAAGGTCAAGGTCAATATTTTAAGGTTTAGTTTATTTCTACTATTCATCATTTGAGCCACACATATGTACTACGGTACACTTGTGCTTCTCAGCTTGAGCGAATCTTATGTAGCATGCGAAGTTTTATCTTCAGGGTCAAGTTACTGATATTTTTTTATACCTTTCCTCAGTTAGATAGTGCAGTGCATCATGGTTTTCCAAGATTATTTAGTAACCTTATGTCATTGTCTTAAATATTAGTCAAGTTTTATTATTGTAGACTTGTGTGACCTCATTATACTAGGCAGGAACATGCATTTTCTGAATGTGCTTGCTAGATTGTTTTTTTTTTAAATTAGATTTCATGTAACCATGGGTGAGTTTTAACAATTATTCCTTTTTCTTTCCTTTATTTTTTCATCTCAAAAAATGTCTAACTATCCTCTGATTAATTTTATTCATTCAGGGATATTTTATCATGGCTGGCTTATGTTTTGCAACCCTGAGAAGATGGAAAGGGGAGTGGCGTTTTGCAGATCGTCAAAACTATCAGTGAGTGACAAATGTTTTAATAAAGCCATATTGATTGAATGGATTGTTCTTTGTAAATCTTTTTCAGTTAGAAAAATATGATGTCCAAGTTAGCCTCATATCACCCACATCCTTTACTGTAGAAGATAGTTTGGTTAGGATGCAGTTTGCTTGAATCTTTAAGTACAGCTGTAAGTTTAGTCACTCAGCTACCATGGCTTTAATTAATCCAAACTGGTCTAAGTTCTGGCTAATCCAGGCTTTAATTAAGCTGCTTATAATTAAACTAGTCAAAATTCTGGATAATAATGCTTGTCCTTCAGATTTAATCAAAGTATATTTAAAATTAAGATTTAAAATATGCAGACAGGCTCAGCCAATTAGATGCCATTATTATGTGTGAGTGGTCATCATAATCTGATTTAATCAAGAGCTTACATTAAAAATTTTGAGAAATACCAATTCATAAATTAAGCCTACTGAGTGGTAGTAAGATCAGCCAATCATATGCAATCTTTGCCCACTTCTGAGCTACAGCATTAAGGTCATGTGCCACAAAATAAAGTGGGTGTTATTATTGAAAGGTAGACAGATGTAGCTTTATTTATATTCAGAGCTTATCTATTCTGTAGTTCTTGTGTATTTTCATGACAGGGGTAACATTAAATATAGACTGGTTCCTAATATTTTGTTTTTAAATGTTTAAATGTAAGAATTGTAAATAAAAAGAAAAAAATGAAGGCCATTTAGCTTGTATTTTTTCTTCAAAAACAGAAAGGCAGAGATATTAACATATCTTGTAAGAGTGAAAGGGGATGGAAAATAAATCTTTTTCTTAAACAAATCATTGCAGACTATTTGTTATGATTGTAAATATTTTGAATGTAAAAATTCTTGAGGAGGCTAGAGAAGTCAGTGGTAAATTTCTTTATTTAAATCAAAACATGAAATTATCGTTCATTTAGTGAACATAATACTCCCAAAATTTAGAATCTCAGCAAATATAATTGTATAGTCCTTTAAGATAAGTAATCAGTTGACAGTGCTTGACAATTACAGGTGACACATATATGAATCCTTTCAGGTTAGTAAATTTACAGTAAAGGCTTCCTCTGGTTACTTGACACTTAATCAGCTTTGAGCATATCACTTTATTTGCTAGTTTGACAGACATCGGTAATTGAATCATGCTAAGTGTGATAACAATTAAATCAGATAGGTGTAAAGACATAATTGCATTATGATTAGATTACTAATGCGCTCAGTCAGCATGATACTATTAACCTGGATTATTTAGGCAGAGGTGGTTTGGCTAAACTTGAAATTAAAGTTTGTTGGAATGGAATATATTTTGTATGATGAAAAGTTCATGTAAAAAGATCATGCATGGAGGAATCACTATGTAAGGCCTCAAGTTGTGTAAGACAGGTCAGATTGGCTTTGGTATTTGTCAAGATATGTAAACATGCAAATTCTCCATGTACTGGAACACCAGAATCGAAACAACCGAAATATCATGAAATCTAAAAAATGGATGGAAACAGGAATTTCAGTCATTGTAATCAAGTTCAAAGTGACTTGAATGATTGTCATTCCTGTAAAGTAGAAGTCCCGAGTGGCCAAGTGGTCTAAAGTGATTTCTGTTATGGATCATTGCCATCTCACCTCTGTCTGTGTGAGTTTGAGTCTAAGATTCGGCAAATGTGTATATCTGAGAAAGCTTGCCAGTATCGTTTCATGGGTATGGTGGTTCTTTCCGTAGATTTCCCGGTTTCTTCCTCCACCATTAATACTTTCCACCATGTATAGCCTATTGTGTGCTGAAAAATGGTGTTAAGCCCCACAGCAATAACAACAACAATTCCTGTAAAGTTGATTTTAAAAAGAACTTCCCAGTTTGACCTAGATTGTACCGTTCTTGAGCAGTTCTGACAAGCAATCAGCAACCTGAATCTACCCACAGGCAAGAAGCAGTTTACAATTCTGGGTGGACTCAGTAGAGTTGCACTAACATTGCCAGAATTGTACTAACATTGACTCATTCCAGTGCAGATGATGAACTCATGCTTTCTATTCTAAAGAAATTCAGGGTACTTCCAGAGGAAACCTGGATCCAATAATAACTAAGTATCTCCAAAGTTCTGTGGTCAACAGTCATAACGACTGCTACCAATAAGATCCAGGCAATGAAAGCTAAAAGTGCAAGGATGGTATGAACGGCAATAGTTAGCTATGGGAGGAAATTTATTGAAGTCATTTTCGTCCATTTCGATGCTGTAAATCAGGTTGATATAAATCCTCCTACTTGAAAAATTTGTGCCAGAATTGTGCAAATCTCCCTGTCTGACCCTCTGTTCTGTCCTGTATGTGACATATTTGTAGTTTTTGGTACATTGATAAGAATGGTGAACTATTTAGTTGAATTTCAGAAATTTATTTGTTGATAGAGAATTTTCTTTTAGTAAATGGTATCTGGAAAAAACATCCCATTAAGTTAAGAATTTACTTGGACGCAAAAATTTTGATTACAATGGTATCAATTAAATTATATTTTTGTTGTTGTTGTTGTGGGGTTTAATGCCATTTTTCAGCACACATTAGGCTATACATGGTGGCCAGTATTAATGATGGAGGAAGAAACCGGAAATCACCGGAAAGAACCATTGTTTTTTTTACATTGTTTACATTTATTTTATTTTAACATTATGCTTTTCTATTTATAACATATTATTCAGTCAATAGATAGATAGATAGATAGATAGATAGATAGATAGATAGATAGATAGATAGATAGATAGATAGACAGATAGACAGACAGACAGACAGACAGACCACACTAGTGTTGAATTTCATAAATTCCAATTATCAGGGTTGATGGTAGTGGAAGCCTAATGAAAGAAGATTGACATTTGATAGTTTGTCAAAGGAAAAATTGCAGTGGTGGAAATTAGAATAGAAAATATAGTACTAACATTGGAATCTAGATAAGACTTTTTTTTTTACTTCCATTAGACCAACTTGACTGAGGACATACCATCTATACTTGCATATAAGATGAGTCCAGCTGCAGATTGCACAGATTCAGATCTACCTTTGCGTAATGCACCAACAGATCTGGGTTTGTGCAGTTTATTAGGAGTAATCAATATAACAAGCAACATAGATCATGATGTACATTATGCTATGGCAGATAAGGATCTTTGTTGTTAACAGTTTGATTGGACTTATAAGTGAGTACAGACAGTCAATTCAGTACATTAATAGCAGATCATGCAATACATGATGACTAAAATTTGAAAATACAGACAACTAGGGCAGCAGGAAACCATAATTGGATCAAAAGAGTGATATTCTTTTACACACACACACACACACACACACACACACACACATACATCTATGTGAGATTCCTCTGTCAAAAAGGATTTGGGAGAGCTCCATATGAAGGCAATGAATTGAGATATATTCATTCTACAATATAAATTATATATTTGAGTAAGAGTAATAACAGTCATCATCATTGTCATCATCATTGTCATCATCATTATCATCATCATTGTCATCATCATCATTGTCATCAGCATCCTCTTCAGCATCAGTTGTTTTGATAAAGAAAACTTAAAATGTATCTGATATAATATTCACAAGTTTTTTTATTTATTATTAAAACACTGTTGTAATGCCTTACAATGAAATTGAGATTTTTTTTTCATTTGTAGGATAAACATCATTCAATCAACATTTATACTAGTACTTCAAGTTATTTCACTCTCAGTCGCTGTTGACATCAAGTCATCGGAACAACATGGACAAATCATTGCTGTTGTATTATGTAATATAACACTGGTAAGTTGGTAGAACATTGCATGTATTATGTAATATAACACTGGTAAGTTGGTAGGACATTACATGTTTTATGTAATATAACACTGGTAAGTTGGTAGAACATTGCATGTGTTATGTAATATAACACTGGTAAGTTGGTAGAACATTGCATGTTTTATGTAATATAACACTGGTAAGTTGGTAGAACATTGCATGTATTATGTAATATAACACTGGTAAGTTGGTAGAACATTGCATGTATTATGTAAAATAACACTGGTAAGTTGGTAGAACATTGCATGTATTATGTAATATAACACTGGTAAGTTGGTAAAACATTGCATGTTTTTTGTAATATAACACTGGTAAGTTGGTAGAACATTGCATGTATTATGTAATATAACACTGGTAAGTTGGTAGGACATTGCATGTTTTATGTAATATAACACTGGTAAGTTGGTAGAACATTGCATGTGTTATGTAATATAACACTGGTAAGTTGGTAGAACATTGCATTGACAATTTATTCTACTGTATCAATTTATTACTTTCTCTACATGCCTTACATTTGACTAGATGAAAATTTCAAAGGAACTCACAAATGAAACCTCCAGATGGTGAATATGTACATAGACATTATGGTTCTGTCTCATAATAAATTCTGTGAAGTTCAAAACTTGTGCATAGTATATTTGCACCATCTAGGCAAGTTAAGAATGACTGGAACATGATCTTGTACAAATGCAAATCAAATAACTTAAATTCACTGAAAGAGTTTGGAGGTAACTGAGTCATAGTACTCAAATTGGTACTTTTGTATTGGATAAGTGTCTGGCCAAGTGTGAAGAAAAGATCATCAGAAATGGATAGGCATTGAAAATAGCATTCCATGACTTTCACATGTAAGAGAAATACTTGCAAATTTAATTCATAATGTTATTATTGCAAACTTTATATAAAAAAATGCAAGAAATCTTCAAATTATTGCTAACATTTATAGTGATGTCAATAAAGTTACTATGACATAATTGTGTAGGTTAGGGAGCAGTTCAAAATAACTACTATTATGTATATTAACATATAAAGCTGAGGAGGCCAAGTAAAATACCAGTTGATTGGTGCATTTATTTTATTGCAGTATACATGTAATAATGTGTAAATTCATTAATTATTGTTGTGCTTTTTTCATGGGATGAGAGGACTAACAGAATGATTGCATAGTATGGAGTAATTACTCTCCATTCAGAAATTTTGTGCAGGAATGACCTTGAGCTGCTGGAATGACATTTGACTGCAGAATTGTGCTTGGGCTGCAGGAAAGAGAAAAATCTGTTGTAAACTTAGCAATGATTGGATAAAATTAAACCAATAGAATAATATGCAATCATAATGTGAACTGCTCAGAATGTCTATACACCAGTTAAAACAATATTATAACATCATGTGATTAAAATGCTATTATGACATCATGTGATTAAAATGCTGTTATGAAATCATGTGATTAAAATGTATGATGACATCATGCAATTACAATCTATTGTGACATCATGCGATTCAAATGCTATTATGATGTGATTCAAATCTATTGTGACATATGATTAAAATGTTATTATGATATCATGTGATTAAAAGGCTGTAATGTTTTGTTATAATTTGGTATAAATGATCTTTATGAACTGGTCAGAATGTCAATACACCAGTTAAAACACTATTATAATATCATGTGATTAAAAGGCTATTATAACATCATGTGATTAAAATCTATTATGACATCATGTGATTAAAATGCTATTATAACATCATGTGATTAAAATCTATTATGACATCATGTGATTAAAATGCTATTATGACATGTGATTAAAATGCTATTATGATATCATGTGATTAAAATGCTATTATGATATCATGTGATTAAAATGCTATTATGATATCATGTGATTAAAATGCTATTATGACATCATGTGATTAAAATGCTATTATGACATCATGTGATTAAAATGCTATTATGATATCATGTGATTAAAATGCTATTATGACATCATGTGATTAAAATGCTATTATGATATCATGTGATTAAAATGCTATTATGATATCATGTGATTAAAATGCTATTATGACATCATGTGATTAAAATGCTATTATGACATCATGTGATTAAAATCTATTATGGCATCCTGTGATGAAAGAAATACTCTTCATTGGTGTTCTACACTAGATGGTCATACATACACCACTTCTTCAATAACTCGCGCACAAAGTGGTCCAAAAACATCGACCGAGACTCATTCTCCATATTTTTTGCCATTATTTTCTGCTTGGGCCTCAAGAATTGTTCCAGAGATGGGAACACCTTGTACATGTTGCTATGTGAACTATGCATTCACAGCATCATCTAATTCAATATCATTTGCAGTCCGTGCTCATTTTTGTTTGATCTCATTATCTGAATCAACATCATGTAGATAATTCCAAAGTTTCTGCTTATCTTTAAGCCAACCTCTAAATGTTGACTCATCAATTGTTTAGTTCATTGCAAGCCTTGGATCTGGCTTTGCCATTATGAACCCTATCTATGATGCACAGCTTTTCAGTCACTGAATACACCTTTACCTTGCTTCCTTTGCTCTCCATGGTCACATTTACAAATGATTAGAATATATTACTGACTTTATATACTTAATTACATAAAAATGTGAAACCATTTTAAATTGGTCAAATGAAATGAATGTTGATAACGGTAATGACCACAAGAACTTATGCTGCTATTGGCATGCCTTTAAATGTTTTTAATTATACTTCTCTTGCTTGATTTGATACAAAAGTCGTAGTCAAAGTGATAAAACAACACAGGTCTCTTTTAATTGATTTTTTTTTAATGCAACAAGCACTTCCCCAAGTTGTTTATCAAAACAAAGCTGGCATGTAATTAGATTCTCACAAATGATGGTCAATTGACTCTTTTCATGTTTTCCTAGAAGAGAATATGTTGTGATTATAGTGTTTACACTGATGCAAAATTAAAGGATTAGAACCTGAATTTCACCTAGCAAATCATTTCATTGGTTTTTATTTTATTCTCTGTTGCCATCTGTTTGTATTTATCAGATTATTTGGTTGTTGGCTGTGTCATCAGGCTGTTTATTTACAGTGTATTATAAACTATTTCTCAAAACAAACCCCAAACATAATATGTGATATTCTATTAGAACTTGAAAATTTCACAACATGGATTCTGTCTCTATGGGCAATAATCACCATTTCTGATGATAAAATGAGCTTATGTATTTCGTGTATTCTTTTCATACCATTTAATTTTTCATACCCAATCCACTTATCAGAATAATTATTTAATTTTATCATAATGTTTCATGCAAATAACTTTATATTATTTGAAAAATTCATCAAGATTGAAAATACCATATTCCCATTTTATTTTAACAAAAATTAAATCATTAATAACTATATTTCCATGTACAAAAAATGCATGAAATGCAGTATGTATCAAGGTTCAATTTACCAGTTCTTATCATGATTTTTCTTCAATTTCAGCCTAATTTAAAATATATTTTCAGTGGAAAAAAATCGTGAGCCATGCCAGACTGCATTATAAGCAGGATCATGAGTTATTTGGGTGTGAGTTTTTAAGGGAGTGGTGTATATAGGAATATGAGAAATAGAATTAGTACATTCAGTGATGCAGTTGGTGTTGGCACAATTCAATGAGAGGACAAAAAGTTTTGTATATATATATATATATATATATATATATATATATATATATATATATATATATATATATATATATATAGTCCAAATATTCTAGTTCTAGTACCAGAAATCACTATAAACTGCCACACTGCAGACATCTTTGTAATTTTACTCATAATGTTAGAGGTACATATGAAGTCCAAAAACACAAAAAAACTCCACTGAAATGCCTCTTGACAGTATGACATTGTATCACTTGTACATACATCCGTTGTTTTCCTAATTTGAGAATCGGATAAAAGCCGAAAAAATTTTTACCAGAGGCTTTGTAATTTTTAAGTCATGAAAATGTTTAGGACATTTTATTTATTTATTTATGTATTTATTTCTACAGGCCATATCAATCCTGTTCATCTGGTGTTTAGCAGACAAACAGGTAAGCAGTATGCTGTGTTTAATTCTTTAAGAAGTCCTTCTGGTTTGGACTGGAGCAGACATGAAAATGTTTCTACAATTAAAAATTGTGTTTATATGTATACATTTCCTTTCAAACACTTATTTTATTATAAAAATGTGACAATAGAAATTGGAGACATTTACCATATTTTGTACTTGTAAAATTTCAGATGAAATGGATGATTGAGCATTTGTTTTGAAATTTAAATAATTATTTGTCTTCTTTGTTAATTGTAAGGCTTGATACAGTGTGACCCCACTATAACACAGTAGTTGGGGTCAATAGAACCTGACTGTGTTATAAATCGAACCATTTTATAACCAACCAAATCAGTAAAGTGATGAAAACAAAGAATTTTTCTAAATTATGGCGGGGGTAAAAAAAAAAGCAAGAGCAAAAATATGTTACTTTGATTAATTGATGGCAAGCTAGTCTGAAAAACACTTGTATATAGATAACTTACATTTGTTTAGTACAATCCATAATCCATTATGTACATGTATATAGTAAATCCATGAATTTGAGTACAGATCATGTTATAAATTTCATATATGTCTCACATCCCTTTAGAAAACACAATAACATGTATACATTACAATAAATGGTAGTCCTCACTTTGATCATATCCAGTTGTCACTTAACAATTCACTACCTTTGTTGCAGGCAGCATAGCTATAGCTGTTTTCATGCTACATGTACATATACTTAAATTGGCATAGAGTTTGGTCAGCAGGAGACAAAAACCTCTTGCGATCCAGGGTATAAGACTATTAGTAGGGAATTGAAAACTTGAACAAATTAAGAAGTTAAACAAAATTTTTGCCAGATACCACCCCATCTTCAATTAACTTGATGGCATTTTATGCTGCTGGTGGTAGCTACCATAAACATACTTTTTTCTGCAGAAATGAACCTTTCATGGTACAATAGTCATGTTCCAGTCACTTTGGTAAATGCAACAATCTATCTGATTCCATTGCTTTTATTTCAAAATTGGTGCTAACTTCCTTTTCATGAAAAGTTATTTTTATTCAAGCTTTTAGTTGGCTTTCTTTGTTGAATTGAGCATGGGTTATTGAAGTTAACAGTAAAAGACAGCAGTATGTTTCTCATTGTGGTGGAAATATCAGATGACTAGAACATCGATTGAGACTTAATTTTTTTTTCTTATTTGCTTAGTATTCATACAAAAAGATTGGTGCTTTTAAGGCAATTTTATTTTCTTTGAAGTTTCTTCAAAACCATCTTTTCTGGTTATATTTTAAAAACAGAAGGAATTAGCAGTCATTTTGTCAATTGCAGCAGTTATTTTTCCTGCTTTCAAAAGAATGTAAATTGTACCCAGTCCTGGTAGCATAGACAGACCAACAAATAGATCTCTGGTTTTGTTTGTGGGTTGTGTTTTTTTTTGCTTGTGTGCATGTGTGTGTGTGTGTGTGTGTGTGTGTGTGTGTGTGTGTGTGTGTGTGTGTGTGTGTGTGTGTGTGAGACATTTCAGAGTGATACTACCCTTCACGCATGCATTAGAATTTTGAAAAATGACCAACAGAAGATGAATACACAGATCTTTTGTTCTGACCAGAATTACTATGGAAAATATGAAGGATTTAATTCAATGAGCGAAAAGAAGAAGATTTTTACTTACCATCCACACACAGAAGTCATTCAAAATAAATATATTAATTACTAGCAAGTGGCTGATAATCTGAAACTATTTCATCAAAAAGATCCATTACAAGATAGTCTCATCCAGTTGATCTCCTCTACCAGAAATGTTTAAAAAACAAAATGCCAAGATCTTACAGCAGACACTAATCTGGCCAGATATCGGAATAAGTGGATTGTGATATGACTATGCACTGTTGATGTGGTTAGTCACTATGAACAATGAATTTGTTTATCTAACAATATATAAATTCCAGTGTATTTTATATCAAGTTTGCAGCTTCCTTTCATGATGGCTCTAAATTTGTTCACTCAAAACTGAAGTATTATTTATAAGTTTAAACAGCCAAATATGCCTGGGGGTGGGAGGAAGGGGAATAACTAGATGGTATATTTTGTAGCCTGTAATGAAAATGAGTCACAACTTTTTTGACATTGGCAAAGACCAGCAGAATGCCGGAATAAATTTTTTACTCGCTATTTTTCGTAATGTTAGGGAGAAAAAACTTTTTTCGTGCATGAGATAATTACATGTATATAAAATTGCAGGAGCCACGACATGATCTTCTTATATTAGAAATCCCTGTTTCATAAAAAAACATAATAAACTTTTTGAAGCTACTTTTCATACTTTTAAGAAAGAAATAAAAACAAAATCATGTATGAGAAATGTACATGTACAAAAAATTTCAAGAGTCAGTGCCATATTTGTGTTATATCTGAATTTGTGTGTAACATCGTGCTATAGTGGGGTCACACTTGCAGATGATGAATGACGTTCCTGTTATTTTTTGCAGATTAGGAACACCTTGTGGGTTATTTGTAAGAGGTTTACTGTACAGGATGTACGAAGAGTAAGTTTAGTTTTGCATGTTTCATATAGTTGTCAAAATGTATTATAAATGTAACCAATCGTAATTATATTCAGTTTTGCTGCTTAGAAGGGAAACATGGTATGCATTTCCAGCAGTTTGTCCCCAGTTTAGTTTTAAAGTAGTACAGTAATGTTGCATTCTCATAAAGAAAAATAATAGAAAATTTGGATTTTTCCTGAGTTAGATACATGAAGAAAGTTTTAAGATTTTATGTCCTGAAATCTTTGAATAATAATTTATTTATGTACAGTTTGTACATATTTTGTGATATTTGTCTTCTTTACACTGTAACAGAGTTCACATTTATTTGCCCTTTCAGGTCCAGTGGAATAGCTCTTTTCGAAGTAAGAATTTATTCTACATGTAAAAAAAACCTGTTCTTAGTGAAGTTACATAAATTTATCCATCATACTGGTGCAGTTTTTCTCAAAACTGGCTTTCTCCCTATTGTCTTTGTGATTTGTTATAACTTAAACAATATTGTTATAAACACTATGCAACAGGCAACCAATGCATAAAGTATTCTGTTGACATTTTCTTTTAAATTAAATGCCTGTATTAAGGTCAGTTTTAAATCTCTGTACAAAATGTGATTACAATTTGTTTAGTTATATATACAATATAAATTTGTATGGTAAAAGAAGCCAAATTGAAGTTATCTGATCTGTTAAATAACTTATTCTTGAAATGGGTTAGATTAAGTTTTAGATGCTTGATACAAAATTATCCAGCAATTGAAAAATATAATTCTTAACTAGTATAAATTTGTATATGTACAAAAACATTTGAAATTTCATGAAACCCATAAAAATTCTCTTATTCATGCTTTGTTTGCAGCTTTTATCAAACCATGTGAAAGGAGTAAAAGCTCTGTTAAAAGTGATGAAGAGTACAATGTTTCTAAGTACTATGATGAGGTGAATCGAACAAAATACACATTAGAACGAAGGCGACAGCTTTCTTTTCTTCTTGGAAGCTCCAGCTCAGAAGATATGAAAAGCACAACAGTTAATGACAGTTCTAAAGGAAGTGATTGTATCAATTTTCCAGATACAAATAGTGTGAAGGCTGGAACAGACAGTGGTGTATTTGATTATCAGGAGAGTGAAAGGAGTAGTAATACGTGTGCTGTAATGTGTTTTAATCCAGAAAAACGAGATGACGAAAACACTGAAATGAGTATCATGGCAGTAAAAAATTATTTAGAATCTCAAGTTATGAACAAACCAGGACAAAATGTGTTTCAGAAGAATCATCCCACACCAATAAAATTGAAGTATCCAGATAAAGTGAAATCAGTTTTATTGATTGCATCAGAATCTAAGGATACATTTTCAGTTCATCAGAATGAACTAAGGCCTGAGTTGTGTGTTTGTCAAAAATGTCCCTTACAAACGTCTTGCATTCATAATCGCCCAGTATTTTCCAAAAGGTCGCTCTTAGGTACAAAAGGTTTGATACAGAAATCAAATAATAGGAATCTCACACTGTATGCTTAAAGCAAACTAGGAGATTTCTGTAATGAATATTTGATCCTCTTTACAGACATTTAATTGTTTATCATGTAGTTAGAAGCTTCTGAGGAAAATTTACAGAATAATCTCTCAGCCAGTATGTGAAGTTTTTATTAAGTTTGGCTTCAGAAAAAAATTCATATAACATGTGGTGATTATCTTAGAATGTGGCTTTGTTTAAAATAAGGTCTTATTAGTTTATTTCAAATGAGATTTGCACCAAATGCTTTATCTGAAAATGAATTATGTGCAGAAGAGTTTTCACATTACTGTTTCAATGACTTCAGATCTTTCATTCATATAGTTCTTATTCATTTCACCTGCCAAAGTTGATTGCATTGGTGATGCAAAATGATATTATATTACTGTACCTGAAAGAGTAATCTGAAGTTGGCATAACGCTCATGTTATACACCATACAAATTTTATAACACTCAATGTTATACACCATACAAATTTTATAACACTCAATGATATACACCATACAAATTTTATAACACTCAATGTTATACACATTACAAATTTTATAACACTCAATGTTATACATCATATAAATTTTATAACACTCAATGTTATACACCATACAAATTTTATAACACTCAAGGTTATGCACAATACAAATTTTGTAACACTCAATGTTATACACCATACAAATTTTGGATCTGAGGCAGGAATCTTTGTTGAAATTTGTAGATATCATTTTAATACAATAATAAACAGAGAAAAATCTATGACATGTTTTCAGGAAACAATGATTGTAAAATAGGATTTCAGCAAAGAGATTAGAAGTGGCACATATCAGCAGAAAAAATAATTGAAATGACAGAATAGAAAATCAGAAATTACCAAACTTTCAAGAATGAATCAATTGATTACAGTTCTTCGATGAGCAAATGGTATAAAATAAATGAAGCACAATGGGAAATAACTCTTTAAAACCACATTGAAGCAGGTTGTGTGAATATTTTGTTTTTTCCATTCAGCATAGTATAAAATTGGGATAGAAAAGAATGACATCCATACATTGATGATGATTATTTTATCAGTGTTCTCCATGCTATTTATTGGCACACACACATTGTCTCACAGGTTACAGAGGATGACTCCCAATAGATATACATTGTTTTATTAGTGTTATCCATGCATTGTATTGTCATGTGAATACCCTTCAAATGATGGAAGTCTCAAAACTTTTTTCTTTGAAGCTACTTTCAAAGTGATTTTGTAATAGATAGTTAATGTTTTATAAAACTTTGCAAAGAAAAATTATGCTTCCTGTGTAATGATATGAGGCATTTCTGTTGTAAAGCATGAATTCTTACTCTGAAATTGGTGTTATATTTTTAGTGTATGCCATTTTAATGGTTTTTTTGTAATTTTGAAAATTATGTTCTTTATATGTCAACAAATGTTTCTTTGTTACATACCATATTTCCATATTAAGCAATTCTTCAACTGCATTAAATTTTAGATGATACCATGCAGGAAAATTTTATTGATTCAATCACATATCCTTTAAGTTAAGGACAATACATGTATTAATTCTGATAAAACATCAAGATCAAGGCATTTTGAAAAATTTTAAATATTTTGTTTTTTCATTTTCTGTTTTATTCCTCATAACCTGAAGTTGTGCCTTTCATTAAAAATTGTTTCCATTCATAAAGGTGTCTATACATATTTAGCTTTCAGTACTGTTTCATTGGCTAGAAGGTGTCTCATTTCTTGTCATTTATTCTAAAATAAATGATTTTGCATTTAGGTATTTTCTATTTGTCATTGAGAATTGCCAGTAAATAACTATTTACTAGAAATCATTTAATATTTTTATCCTTCAGATAACACTGACAATAGGAACATGTTAGCTTGCTACCTTCTGTATTGACCCTGTCCTAAAATTGATCTTCTTTGTCTATTTTACATAAACAAAGGGTAATAACCCTATTACATCCCTTGCCATGTACAGGTGACATTAGTTTTTAAACATTTGCTGTTGAACTAGCAACATCATTCACTCAGCATGCTGAATATCTCAACACAGCTAAGAATGGTGATATGCTTGGTGTACTTTAAGGTTACTCCTGAACAGAGAAATCCGAGTCACCCCACGAAGATCTTGACTCAGGAAATTGGGACAAATCTCTGCAAGCTTTTCATTAGAATGTGTTATTTCAATTTGAAATATTCTCAAAGAGGTTGGCTGGCATATTCATTCCACCTTCTCTCTGTTTTATCAGAGATTCAGTCGTTCAGAGAGACATTATGAAATTAGTAGGTTCAGTGTCAGTTGCGCAGATGATCCGGATCCATTTAATGCCAGCACAGCCTTGGGATGCTCCCCCTTTTTCTCTGCTCCAAACAATTGTCAGCGGGAAAATCTCAGTTGGTAAGAAGATTTTCAGGCATATCTTTTTCACTAATTATAAACCATGTTTCCATTTTATGGTTGTGCAGATCTCAAGTCAGAAGATTGGGTTACCTTTCACATGGGAAATCTATCATTCTTCTCCCAAAGGATACCCAAAGTACAGGTAAGATGCTTAAGATTCCCTCCCCATTTACTTATTTATCTAACGTTAGTGTGATTGGGGAGTGAGAAAGCATTTTTGTCAGTAAATTATGTTATTGTTGAGGTTACAGGTTTAACCTCACTTTTCAGCACAGGATAGGCCATACATGGCTGCCAGCATGACTGATGGAGGAAGAACTTGGAAAAAGCCCTGATAAGAACCACCAATCCATGGGAAGCTACTGGCAAGCTTTATCATGTACCCTCAATGGCGGAGCCTGAGGCAGGAACTTAAGCAGATAGAGGTGTGAGCTCTTTGGACCACTCCTCCACTCTAACCCCAGTAAATTATGCCTCTCAAAATAAACCTTTTATGAATACATTACTTTAGTATCCTTCCTGCAATAGGTGCACACTCTTAAAAATGTTCTGCTCAGCTTAAAACTAGAGCCACTTGGTGATGTCAAGGGGAGATAATGGGCAAGAGTTATTGCCCATTATTGACAAAAGATGGACAAGAAAGACAAATTATCATCTTTTGGGAGGCAAGATTTGGAAGGTTTATGTTCCTACCATAAATGTGATAGGGTAGGTATTTTTAAAACATAACTTACTGCAAAATAGGCTTTCTACAAGGGATATGGGATTGAATTTGTTGAATGAATATTTGTAGAGATTGATGGACTGTTCTATTATTATAGCATAGAGTAGCTACGCAGTCGGAATTATGAATGCATAATGTTGATATGTCCCAATTGATCAATTTTTTTTACATTCCTAACCTTCTGTGATACATTCATTTATTATATAAACTAAGTTCAGCTTGTTGGTTGTTCATTAAAAACTTGCATGACAATACTTTCTACAGATGAATAGTTATGAAATGTGTTGAAGTTTTATGTGCAGGGTATACCAGAATTTTTTAATAACTTTTATCTTGCCATGACAGAACATTTCATGTAATACATTTAAAACAATACAATTGTATGATTTTGTATGTGTTAATCCAGCATTGAAAATATGAAGTCTAATAGAAATTCAGATTCTCGACCTCAATTTTTGCGTCTATCTTGCTAGTCTTACTAGTTATAGTCCTGAAGAGTTTGTGTTGGTCTTTTGTGCGTCATACATCCTGTGTCCGGATTCCATTAGTACAAGTTTGTATTTGCTACTCCCCATAAAAGTATGTCAGGATTGCCATGATACTTCAAACGTATTCATCCCAAGGAATAGTAAGTCTTCAATAAAATGGTCCAGCTTGGGCATTAATGTGATGGCCATCTATGGTCATTTCAACAACGGATTTTTACTAAAAGACTTGTAGTGTCTAGTTGTTGTTGTAGGGTTAAACGCCACTTTTAGCACAAGATGTACATGGAGAACAGTATATATGGTGGAGGAGGAACCCGAAAAAAAAAACCGAAAAGAACCACTGACCCACGAGAAGATACTGACAAGCTTTTTCACTTGTCCATATTGGCCAAACCCAAGACTCGAACCCACGTAGACAGTGGTGAGATGGCAATGATCCGTAACGGCGATTGCTTTAGATCACATGGGGTCCCTGGTGTCTAGTCGGTCCTCAATAAATATGGTGGCAATATGACACCCAATATGGTTGCCAAGGCAGACATGTTGAAATCTTGTTATCACTGTTCTTCCCAGTGGAAAATTATATTAACATTGGGTATTCCCTGGGATTATTGTGTATAGTTGCTCCTAAACAAAAAAGATGCCAGTTTGACATCCATTACGAGTCTAATGGTGGCCATCTGCTTGAATGTTATCACTACTTCTCTTGAACGGATGGTGATACCATCATGGGTTTTTCAACAAAACATTTATTGATCCTAATTGAAAATAATGCCTCAATGATGGCCATGTTTAAAATCTTATCGTTATTACTCTTGAATGGATGGTTTTATCCACAATTTGTTTATACCAAAAGTTTTTATGATGTCTGGATAATTCTAATAATATTTAGTGTGAATGTTACATAAAACGTGGTCGCCACATTGGCCGTCTTGAGGTTCTTGTTATGCTCAAGAATATCGGGGTTTCAACACATGACAGTGAACATGAAGACAGTCTTCTTTGTGATTCATTCCCTTAGAAGGACTTGTTATTTAATATATCTCTCTTTTAACCGTGTCTGGGTCATGTTCGTTATCATTTCTTCCATGTTTAACAATCAGCACCCATGAGGTTCACAGCATTTTCATCCATTTTTGCATTAATATGAGACCAAATTGCTAACTGCATAGATTCTGATCTACTGCTGTGTAATACGCCAGCAGCCCTGTGTATACACTGTTTGGTTGAGGACTAATCAGTAAATCAAACAAAGTAGACTATGATTGGCTGGTGCATCATTCAATGGCAGAATAGTATGTTGCAGGCAAGGCTTGCGCACTAGTATAATTAGTAGATACCGTCGAAAGTATTTGAATATATGAACATAAAGGTGAGGATGCGTATTGTGTTAAAACCATTCTGCTGAGTTTATCTGGAAAATAAATTTTAATCCGTCTAATAACAACAATTTTCTGATAGTTTATATATTAACAACGAGTGCATATTGCAATATCCACATGTGATTTATTTGTTATTCATCAACTTGTCATTGACGCATTCTCTTCACTTGCCATTATTTGTCTGAAACTGAAGTATAATCTTAATGTAAATTAAATGGATGGGTGGCTGGCTGAGATGTACTATTGTTGTTTATAATAGTACCGTACAATAAAGTCATTAATATTTACTTATGTTGCAATTTATTTCTTCACTGATAAATATTTTTTATAAATAAAAGGGCTAATATACACAACCAATAAAAAAAATCATTGTTGGACGGTACGGCTGCAGTATTTTAAGATGGTTTTATAAATTACCTGAGTTTGAAAATGGTCCAGTCTATACAAGCACTTTTAAAATAAATGTATGCACGACTGACAGAGCTTAAGAAAGTATACTATTTGAATTATTTGTGTTTATCTTACATTGTGGAAGAACAATGATTATAATTGGCTGCATGTAATATATATATATATATATATATATATATATATATATATATATATATATATATGGTTAAGAAACATGTTTGTGAGTTTTCACGAATGGATTGTGTGCAATTGAAATTGAACGCTCTGAAAATGGTATTCTATTTATTATTCCTTATTTATATTGTTAATAAATTAATGTTTTTTCTTCACAGATTTCATTTAAACACTATTTGTTGTTGATATTTTCTGTATTACGAATGTAAATTTCAATTTTCACTATGTTTTGTCAACATTTACATCAGTGTGGTTAAATCCAGTACAGTTATTGTTGCTTTCCTTTGTGATTAAATTTTATTAACGTTCCTATATAAAACTTTATTTTAAAAATGGCTTTGTCTTAATTTTTATATATTTTATTATAGTACTATATGCATCTTCATATGAAATGCAGTAATTTGAGATTAGAAAAGGAAACAGAAGGTAATGGCAAGAAATGCCCATGAACTACTCACGGAACAACGTACATGTGCTAAACGGCTCCGATGGCCCGAATGATTACAGCTTCCGCCTTGGATGCGGGAGGTAGCTGGTTTGTACCCCGGCCGAGTCATGCCATAGACACAAAAATGTTATTAACAGCTCGGCTTGGCATTAAGTGGTTAGTATTAGGACTGGTCGACCTGGTGTCAGGATAATGTGATTGGTAGAACATGATGCTACATGTCTGGGTCATGATGCTCCAGTAGATATCACTATAAACTGCCACACGTTGTAGTGATATGACTGGGAAATAGTTGAAGCTACGTTAAAAATCTAAATCGCTTACACACATACAGACATGTATGCATACATACATACGTTCGGACGTGTATGCATAGATGCATACATACATACATACATACATACATACATACATACATACATACATACATACATACATACATACGTACGTACATAAATACATACTGCTGTATCCGAAAATCTGGCAGTAAAATTACTTTTTCTGAAAGAATTGTATCTTTTGAGAAAGTTCAGAAAGCATGATGAAACAATTTTGAAGCTGTTTGAGGTCTGTATGAAATATGTTTCATACAAGTGTTTTTCTAAAAGGTCATTAAAGTGTATATCACATTGATGATACAATAATCTATCGTGTTCCAGAAACAAAACGGCAATTACAGGTACGCTCTTGTCAAGTCTCCAGTAAACAAAAGACGGAATTTCGTGTATCATTTAAAATAGTGTTTCACTACTAAACTGGTAAAACCAAGGATCAAACCCTCACGTAATGTTTATTTTCTGTCATAAGGACAAAAGACAAAAAATTAGAAGCTTTACTAAAGTTAACATGGATGGTACAAATACAACACAATTTATTTGATTTAAACAAAATTCACCAACAATTGTTCATTGTGAAAACTCAGATTGTTTGCATACACTTTCTAAATTGTTAATGTTATTACTTGCGATGAAATATAAGAGAAAATTTTTTTTAAAAAATGTGTCCTTTTCCAAAAGAAAATTGGCAAGACGCGTTTACCTTGCTAGATAAATCTGTGAAATTTTATTTATGCTCATTTACAAGTCGGGTCCACATTAAAACTACATAGATCCTAATGTCATCACATAATCTGCCTGCAGCTCAGGGATTTTGACCTTAGTTCTACTGTTTACTCCAAGCAAACTGCACTGACCTAGATTTTCACCGCATTATGCTAGGACATATCCAGCTCAGTACAGTTTGCAGTTGAATCTGATTTATACTCGATTATATAAGGTTTTTGATTGTCCCGATATTCCTGGTTGAGAAAGCATGATAATGTCTCCATGGAGAATTAGTTCATCACAGGTGATTAGTATCTGACTTAAGGCAAATTAAAAATAATTATTTATTAGTTGTGGGAAAAGCTTTTTTTTCTACCGAGCAACGATGTTTGCATCTTGGATTGTAATCAAGCAGATATCATGCAATCATTTAACACAAAATTCAAAGTGATGCCATTAATTTTAGTATATTCTCTAATGTGTTTGAAGTTGTTCTTGCTTAGTGTTAGACATGGTATAATTTTAATATTAAATACTATGAACGAGTGGGATACCAGATAGATTGTAAGGTGGGGCGACAAAAATAATATTGGTAGAGACGTCGAGGGCGCTTTGACACCCAAGTTATCTCTGTCCATAACCTTTGGACTCTTCCACCCTACAATATGACTGGTAATACATACATCTTGTTTTACTGAGTAATTGTAGGACTTCGATATTTTGACTCCACTGGTCATAGATAAGACGAATTTACTGTTTTCTGTTGTCCATTCATGCACTAATAGCAGTTTGTTATCGCTACTCCTAATCGTCAAGTATATGCAACTGTATACACATTCATCCCATAATCTACATGGTCGTAAAGAAAAATGGCAATGCTTCAAGTAAAACTGGTGCTGCCACAATGGCCACCTTGAAAATAGTTATCCGTGCTCCTTCTAGAGAGATTATCATGTTAACAAGGTATTTTCACGAAATACTTTTATTGATGTGTAATTGATCCTACATGATAATGGCGCTCACTACTCGCTCTACATGAATAGTTATATCGGCATGTGGTTTTCACTACAAGATCAATGTAGCAGCCATGGAAGCCATAGCTCAACCTCCTACATGGACCGTCACATCAACATGGGATGCTTACTAAAAAACTTCTTTTTTATGTATAATTAAAATGGTGACAATATGATGTCCTATAACTGGCCACCGCTGCTGTAATCTTAAAAATGGGGTTATTTCTTCTGAATGGATGACCATATCAGCTTGGGGGTTTCACTACAAGACTTCTTATAATGTCTAGCTGGTCCTAAATGAAATTCTAAAATGGCCACAATATCAGCTATCTTGAAAATCTTGTTATCACAACTATACGTGAACAGTAAATCATACTGATGTTTGAATTATAGTATTTGTAATTGTATTGTTCACTCAACTGATCATACGGCAGCCATTTTTGAAAACCTTGTTATCGTTACTGCCCCTAAATGAAGGGTCGTATAAACATGAGGTTTCCAATAAAAGACATGTTATGCCTGCTTGGTCCTAAATGAAAATAGTGTTGATCTGATACCTAATATGGTTACTACATCAGTCCTCAAGAAAATCCTTTTTTAAATATCGTGTCCCCTACTGATCGGAAAGTCATATTAACATGTTGTTCATGGAAAGGCTTTTATAGTGTCCGCTTAGTTCTAAATGAAAATCGTGATTAAAAAGATGAACACCAGTGGCCAGCTTAAAAAATCCTATAATCACTTCTTCCGAATGAATGGTCAGCATGTGGTCAGCTAATATCCTTCTTATTTATTTATAATGTTTTGTTGACATTAAAGTAAAATGTTGCTGAACTAACGTTGAATATATAATCAACTTGGTTTATTTACTCTTCTTGAATGCATGTTCATTTTGCCAATGAGTTTCATCCGAAGAATACTAATGGTGTAAACTTAAACTATATAACCCTCAAAATGGTCATCTTTCACAACATAGTTAGCACTGCTAGGACCGAAATTAACTATATCAATGTGGAATTTTTACCAGCAGACTTCTAGTTGGTCAAAATAAAAATGGTGTCAATCGTACATCCAACATGGTTTTCATGGCAGCTGTTATAAAAAATTTGGAGTCACTATTCCCACTGAATGGATGAGATTATTATTATTACGTGGGGATTTTATGAAACGACATCTGATGATGTCTTTGATTTCCATAATTCCGGTTTTGTAGTAAGGTTATGTCTGTCTTGGCATATGTATTTTCCTTTAAACTACCACCCCTTTTTTCCGAGGAAGGGGAAGGTGGCAAATCTAGGACACTTTCCACATAGAAGACATTAGCCTTCCAGTTCTTCCATCTCTACATGTTCAAAATTTAGGCAGGAGGTGACCCTCGAATTTTCTTTTGGGGCATCAGAACCCTCTCCCCCTTGACATTAACTACAGTATTGAAAAAAAGTATCAATTCCCCCCCCCCTCATGTTGCAGGCTTAGAATTAAAGACAGTTGAAAATGTTTCTGTAAATAGCGAATAGAAAAATAAGTCAGATAAAAAAGGGACGATTACGTCATGAAAATACGTAAGAAATACAATGTAAGCTTACCCTCTTCCTCAGCATAAGATGCCCGTGAAATGTAGATAAAAAAACAAAAATCGGTTGGAGAAGGATTACGAAGATGAATCTACATACATATAGGTGTCCTGTGAGGCCGAATGGTCTAAAGCGCTTTCCTCGATTGATCAATATCATCTCACCTGTGTTCGCATGGATTCAAGTCTCCAAAATAAACTTTAAAAACTATTTTGCTAAAGTCGAAAAGAATCGAAAGTTCCGAATAAATTCCATTTCCTCGGATTTACTTATCTGTCAATAGTTTTAATTTTTCACAATGCCATTGTCTAGAACTCCACTGAATAAAAATTCACAGTAGTCCCTGAATGATAATTTAATCAAATGAGCACTTTGTAATTCCAAAGTATAATCCAAACAAATGTTTCCTCTTAAATTATATCTAAGCACAACATTGAATACATTTGCAGACTAGGGGTTAAAAACAAAAGAACATAGGAAATAAGAATAAAATGTTTCCAGCTCTACCTACTTTACACACACACACACACACACACACACACACACACACACACACACACACACACACACACACACACTTATAAGGCCCTAAACTGCCACCTAATTTTCCTACTCGCTAATTGAAATTCTCAATTATCAATTATATATGTTTGTTTACGCGAATTCCGTACACCAGTTGCACCACATAACGTTCTTTTCCTCATCATTTTTCATTTTAAAACATTTGATTAAGCTTTTCCCCATCATAAGACTTATACCTCTCTTTTACGTCATTTTCATTCAACTTCTGGATTGTTTATTTTTTTCTTCTGGTGGCTCAACACCTTACAGAAATCGCCACATTTTGCCTGTCTTATAAGGAGGAAATTGTGCTTCGTTTTGAAATACGAGATGTTACAATATAGCTGACGCGAATTATTTAATGCTGAAAAATGAATATCACAGTGTGCTGATAGCCATAGCAAGAAGCACGTTTGAAAACACGTGCCTTTGTCCCTCCCCCATAAAAAAAATATTAAATGGCCTCTCTCTAATCAAGACTTGACTTCAGCAGGATATTCTGCAAAATTAAAGCAGTGGATATTGTAAACAATGCTGTATAATATTAGCATCAGAAAATAATGTTAAGTTTCAGCTTGGAAAAGGTATATTCCCATCAATGCCATCTGACTCGACGCGTTGGATTTAACAGATCCAATTACTGTCTTATCATTATTGGTCTAAGTTTAGTCATTGTTCCAGAATTAAAAAGACCTCATAATATTGTTGAAATTAATAATAAGTCATAAAATTTTCAAATCTTAGATGTCTATGCAAAGAGATTTTAATTCCCAACAAATATATGGCATTCTACTTAGATATATCCACGTGCATTCAATTATTTGTTCAATCTTGTAAGGGAAAAGAGATAAAAATTATTCTTATCATCATAGAAAAAGTAGTAGTATGAAAGTGGGTGTCAAAATTACATAACCGTAATAAATGGATCTAATTATTATAAATATTTCGACACAAATGTAAAATATGCACTTTTTCCATTTATGACTGTTAGAGCGTTTGGCTAGGGAGCAAAAAAAAGGTCTTAAACATGCAAACACATTTCTTTGAATAGTCTTGCCGTTTCCTTTTGTGTGGTCTACCGCTTTGTAGTTTGCAACTGTGGCCATGTTTTATTTAATTCGTTCTCAGATTAATTATGATCAATTAACAAACTTCTGTTGTTAATGACAGGATCATACTTGGATGTTTTAAGCGAAATGCGCAACATCGGATGGCTTCTTGCCACAGAAACGCACCTTTCCGAGGCAGAAATTTATTTATCTTCTCATGCTAATACTTTATGACTGTGTTTACAACGGTCACTGCTTTGATTCTACGGAACATCTGCTGATAGTTTCGTATTTTGACACCCTCCTAATTTTTAAGGTAGAAGGCATGAGCCTAATTATGACAACCCTATCATTTATAAATTCACAAATAAGCTAAATATGTAATGTGGCTTACATTTACTTTGAGTTAGGCTTGTAAATGGGTTGCCTTGATGGTGACTGCCTTTCACATATAGATTAGCATTGGAAATCAAATGCATAACTTGGGCTGCAAATGAGCAGCCGACTTGGTTTACGTATTTACATGTGGTATCGCGGTACCAATTGTTTTTCCATAGACCTCAATGCCAATGCTTTGCGAAAAAAATATACTTTCTATCCTACCTCAGCATGCATGTCACACACTGTCGCAGAGAACAATGTTAGGTTGTAAATTTTATAACAACGAAAATAGGTACTCCATAGCATTTAAGAGAGATAAAGCTGCTGGAACTAGACAGGGGTAAGAGTTATCTAGTTACACCATACACATTTTTAGTCATGTGTACCACATTTTAGAAAAGTCCTAAAAATACAAAATGTGATCTAGATATGAATTAACATAATCTTACATGTTGCCAAGAGGCTCGACTTTTTCTAAAGCCTAACAAAAAGTACAACTCTTACATAATGCACCAATCTCAGATAGTTTTGCTGTTTATTTCTGAATCCCTACACCTTAAGCTCCATCCATCTGGGGTTGATTTCTGAATCCCTACACCTTAAGCTCCATCCATCTGGGGTTGTATATTTGGTATCGTTATACCATGTGTCTGCTACAGAGGTAAATATCTAAAAATCTACATGGTTGAGGGGTGATGAAAAGTATGTTAATTTGTTATAGTACTAGTGTACTTTCAAGATGAATAAGGTACTATTGACTCTGTTAGCCTGCTTCTCACAGGAACAGGTTAAAAAATTGCTCTTTTCTTTCAAAAATGAATGTAAAAAGAGGGGTTGGTGTTAGTATAGGTTCAGTATCAAAACCACCAGTTGCATAAGGAATTAACCTTAATACCTTAGTCAGAATCTTACAAGCATCCTTTCAACAAAAATCATTAGTTAGTTTTTATTAGTATCTTTATTGTAAAATTATGATCATTTTCTGCAACAGGTCATCGTTGGATGAAAATTTGCCAAAACAACTGTCCGGTGAGACCTCAAGTCAAGTCTTTAATAGGTAATGGCGTAAACAAACGCTGACTGTTGATAACGGAAATGTACTGTACTTACTGTATTTAAATTACTAGTCCAGCAGGAAATCTACTAGCCTCAGGCTAGCGGACTACCTCTAATTTTGAGCCCTGTCAGTCGAATCACTCATCCAATGGCTACAGTAGACTCTCGATTATCCGCGCGCGGTTTAACCTCTTTGCGGCTTAACTGCGGCAAAGTATTTTTAAAGAATTTTGTACTCCATATCTTAAAAAGATGGGGAGTTATGCGACGATTTCAAAATCGAAAATTTTATACAGGAAGTCGACCGACCTGTTTAACGACGACTCGGGCTTATGACTTGTTCCCGGCGAGAGTTGTTATACAATTTTATAATAGGGCTTTATTTCCTGTCCCAAGGAAATTGCGGATGTTAAACGCCTTCTTTTTGGTAGTGGGGGAAGGAGTTCTGTTAAAAGAACAGTACGATTCTTCAGTTGTTATCAGTACAGTAGGCTACTTCAGTTGTGTACAAAAATACTGTATTTAAGTTTTTGTGTTGGAAAGAGGATAATGGTTAATAATTAACCAAAAACTCGACATAATTTAGAAACTTGAGCAAGACGAGTCTATTAAAAAACTTAGCTTTACAATATGGTATAGGTGAAACAACAGTTCGCGATCTCCGAAAAAATAAAAATAAATTGATTAACTACGCCAGTAATTCTGATTTATCAAGTGGCTTATCAAGCAGAAAAACAATGAAACTGTCAACTTATGATGAACTCGATAAAGCGATGTTGCAATGGTTTAACCAACAAAGGGCACAAAACATAACTGTTTCAGGAATTATCTGCGCAAAACTATACTTTGATGCATTAGGAATGGAAGGTGATTTCAATGCATTCTTGGGATGGCTGACGCGATTCAAACAGCGGCATGGAATACGTGAGATTTCTATACATGGGGAAGAATTAAGCAACAATGAAACAGTTGCAAATGAGTTCTAAAATGATTTTCAAAAGTTCATAGAAAAGCATTAGGTGACTCCTAAACAAATTTATAATGCAGATGAAACTGGCCTAAATTGGAAATGTCTTCCCACAAAAACATTAGCACATAAATCAGAAAGTCGAGCACCGGGGCATAAATCCAACAAAGAAAGAATCACTGCTTTATGCTGCACAAATGCTACTGGTTCTCATAAAGTGAAACTAGCTGTAATCGGAAAAGCGAAAAAGCCGCGTTGTTTCAAGGGAACTGAAGAAAAAAAAAACAATATGCCTGTGACATATTTTAATCAGAAGAAAATTTGGATGGATACCACAATTTTTAAAACATGGTTCCATGAAAACTATGTACCATAAGTTCGCGAGCATCTGAGATCGAAAATTGTGCCATAGAAAGCCATTCTTTTATCAGACAATGCTCCAAACCATCCAAATGAAGAGGATTTGCAGTCTGCTGACGGTAAAATAATAACACATTATTTGCCACCTAATGTAACCGTGATTATCCAGCCAATGGATCATGGGGTGATTTCTGCTATGAAGAGGCTATATAGAGGACATTTTCTGCAGAAGTTAGTGGAAGAAGGCAATGATTTAAAAACTTTCTCAAAAACAGTATCATTGCTGGATGCTATCTACGAAGTTGCAAATGCCTGGGATTCCATAAAGCCAACCACAATTAGTAAATCATGGAAAAAATATTTCCTGAAGTTGAAACTGTCGACTGCAATAGTTTCGATGAAGAAGAGATTTCAACTTCTGAATTAGACGCCATTTTACAGAGTTCAGAGGCTGGTAAGGAAGTTGATAGTGGAAATATTTTAGAATAGTTTAATGTTGATTGTGACGATCTAGGGTGTGAGGTTTTGTCCTACAGTGAAATCATTAAAAGTGCACAAGGGCAGACAACAGATTCTGATGAGAGTGACGAAGAAGACATGAAACTTATTCCTGAAACAAGGATAAACAATTCATCTGCTCTTCAATGGACTGAGGGTTTGCTAGAGTATCTTGAGCAACGAAGTGATTCTCTGCTCTCAGATAAATTGGTATTACGCAAATTGAGAGCAATCATAAAGAAGATAGAAGCTATGTGATTAAAACAGAAATCAATAAAAGACTACTTTTCATAAACATTCCTTGTTTTTGTTTGTTCATTTATTCATCTTCCTTTATTTTAATGTTCAATATAATTGTATTACATTTAATTATTTATTTTCGTGTTACGACATTAGGATACTAGTGAAGACGAACATTGGCCTGCATCACAAAAGGTAAACATAAGTAGGATATTAAGGCGAAAAAATTAAGTTAATTTTATGCCACTATATCTGAATTGTATATATATGCACTTTTGTTTATCCGCTATTTTTGATTATCCGCGCTAGCTCTCCCCACCATTACATCGGATAATCGAGAGTCTACTGTAATTCAATTCTAAAAAAAATGACCTGACCTCACTAGATAAGTAGATTTGGAAACTGGCCATTTCGTACCCAAGTCATTTGGTACACAAATGAGTCGCTTTGTACCCAAAGTAATGGTCGTTTCGTACCAAAGGTACTGGTCGTTTCGTATCCAAGGTGTTGGTTGTTAAAATCCATGGATATCTAGTAAACTGAAGTTCAAGCAGAAAAAAGCCGAGAAGATACCAGAAGAAAAAAAAACATACCAAAACATGCAGGGTAGAATATTCTCAGTGTGGGAAGAGTTCCAGAACGGCATTTATCTCCTCTTTAATAAACATGTTTGAGCTAATCTTTTGGTTCACTGTAACATCTTCAATCATTCATATGATTTTAAATTTTACTGTTCCGTTCTGGAAAAAAATATATGCCGTATTACATGGGGTGTTGTATTATAAATGTTTTAATACTGGCAGAATCAAAACATGCATACATATCTTCGATTATTTAAATAATTAAATACATCATTTTTAAAACACAGAAGTAAATATATCTAAAATGCAGTGCCAAGTTAGATCTCTCTCTCTCTCTCTCTCTCTCTCTCTCTCTCTCTCTCTCTCTCTCTCTCTCTCTCTCTCTCTCTCTCTCTGGGCAATTATTTATTTATATGCGTTATATTTAGGATGATAAAAAAAATCAAATAGATTATGTCAAGTAATGAAAACAAATTTTCACTTGCCATGAAAAATATGAATATTTATACTGAGTTGAAAACAGAGAGTTTCAGTTATGCCACTAACTTGCTAGTTCTTTGAGATCGGAGAAAGTATCCAAAACTTTGCACATGTATGTTAATGCGGCCGACAGGATACCAAAAATATGACTTGTCGGTCAGTATTGTATACAACATTCATCAACTTTAAAAGCATGCGAAAAAACAAATGAAATTAACACCAGTATTGGTTATTGGAGAACAGAATCTTAATCAAGCAACACTGTTTTATTTGTATTCATCTCCATTATTAAAAGATCGAAGAATTTCTAGTTGGTTTGAGAGGATTAACATTTGTACGTTAGACATTACTAAATAATTACCAAGAAATATGACAATGCTTGTTAACTTGAACGATAGAAAAAAGAATGGACTTATTCGGTTATTTAAGCCTAGCCAACGTTTCTTTTTATTGTTACTGGCAATGTGAATTTGTGTTAACTCTTTTTACTACATAGATGCTATTACACATTGAAAACAATATAATTACTATAATTGTGTTCGATGTTTTGACCGGATATGCTTTGCTCATGCAATTTTTAAGGTAGGAAAAATATTAGGCCCAGAGAGGGAGCGGTAAATATGACAATACTGAAGTATTTTACTTTGTAAATTAATGGGTACAAAACCACCACCACCTTGGATACTAAACGACCAGGACATGGGTACGAAATGACTAGCACCTTGGGTACGAAACGATTAATATCACCTGGGAACGAAACGACTTGGGTACTGAATGACCATGAGCGGTAGAAATCAATCCAGCTGTTAACAGATTATATACATAGCTTGAATTTAACTTGTAAACACATATTTATAGGTCAGTATCTTTAAATTAGAATCTAAATCCATGAACAAAAATTATCTATATAATTTGTTTATAGATCATCACTACAATGTATAGTCATGTACAATAATTACAAATGGATGGATGTGGGCATGAACCAACGGTTACAAAAAAATGTAGCTATACATAACAAGGCATGGTTAGAAATAACCTCACGTTCGAAAAAAAACATTATCCCATGCTTAATTAGACATTTAAATTGGTGCCTACCTGATTAGTTGAATAAAACTAGATGGTTTGTACCATGAACCAGATACTCTTAATAGTTACGACACAGCTATAGACTGATAATTAAGGAACAGTAACTACTGCTAATTAAGAAACAGTAACTATTGCTACAGAATTTGAATTTCACATAAGTTTGGAATTCTGGGCGCAACGACCTTAAACCAAAGGTCTAAGAAATCTTTTGAACCCTGCACACGGTGATCTCTTTCCCAGCTACAGAATTGATGACACACAGAAGAGACAGTCCACAAAAATAATCCAAAAACCAATTCAGCTTTAGAGATCCAAAAGTTTGGTCTGCGGAATGTGTGTGTGTGTGTGTGTGTGTGTGTGTGTGTGTGCGTGTGTGTGTTTTGCAAAACGTTATATGACTATTTCTGTAGGAATTAAGCCTTTAAATGTATTATGTAAGTTTACTTCAACTTGTTGCAGATGCTGGAAAATATTTTTTATTGACCTAGAAATCGATGAGCCATTACGACATTTGTTTTGTTTACGTAAATTTATGTAAGCGCAAATTATATCCTGGATACTTAATTGTTATAGTAGTAATCATGCTTTTAGGTGACTAATAAGCAAATTTCGAGATTTATTTAAAAGAAAATGCGTCGACTGATAAATATAATTTTATCTGCGCATGGTTGTCGTTTTCTAGTCTTCTTTGTTTAGACCGATTGGTTTCAATGTTCTAAGGTATCCAGGAAGATTCCTATTATGTCTTGGTTTTGGAATTCCAGTTGGTGTTGTGAGCAATTGCAATAAGTGCTATGTAACTGAAAGTGTGGCCAAGGAAGGAAATTTCACTGAGCTTGAAAATTTCCTGATCTCTATTATATGTAGACAGGTTTTGCACCTATTACTGCCACAGCGGCCATATGTACTTGGGTGATATTGGTTAGTGGTTGATGTTAGCTTCGCCCTGACTAGGATATCGTTGAGGGTTTTTTGGTCTCCGGTAGGCTATTAATGGTTTGTTCGGAAAGATTAAATTTTACTGCGACACACGATTCCACGATGGGATGGGCCAGCATTTGGAGTTTGGTGTTGTCTGGATTGTAGGTGTTAAGGGTTTGTTATCCCCCTCTGTATGGTTTTGGGTTGTAAGGAATTGGGGTGGGGTGCTTCCAATATTTATTTAGATTATGGCAGAAAACCCACCCATGCTAGATTATTATTCGGAATTTGGGTTAGTGAATGTTAGTGAATGTTTGGTGTCAGCTCTGAGACCCCAGTCAGCAATGCCGACGGTTAAGTAATAAAAGGTACAAAGGATGAAATTCAATAACAACAATTTAATTAACAAATAATAGTCAATTACTAGAACTTCTCAAATGCGCCTCTTTCGCTCGACCCTTTGAGCAATATCTCATCATATGATTTCTAGTGTGAGAGTTTTCGCCCTGTCCGCGGATTTTACTTAACTCCTAATTCCACTTCGTCTCCCCTAATTTCCTCTAGGTTCCTAGTCCTCTTTCTGCTCCTCCCAGACTACTTTCATCCTCCTCTATTTCCCTTGTCTATCAGTCGTCTGATTTGCTGACTCCGTTTGTACCGACAGTCTCCCTCCCTCTTAGAGATCTTGGACTCTACCTCGAAGTTGTCCCCCCAAAAAGCTTCCTGTAAAACACAAAATTGGTACACTATTTTTTCTCGGTTATCACACATCACACTACACATATAGCTTATCATCAGATAAGGCTATCAAATTTAATCGGTCACACATCCATTCACACCAAAATATTCATACACTCTTGTATGGTAAAACACAATAAAAATAACACAACATAATGAACAAAATCATAAAAGCACGATATCAATTGCTCGTAAACATACAACGATAATTGTTTCACATCAGTAAATACCCAAATTTGATTATACTGACAATATCACAATAATCAGACGCATATCTCTACACAACAATCCATACTAAAATATACAAATATTCAAATGTATATGCTCTGAGATATTCAAACATCTATTTTAACCAGTGAACGCTAACATACGCATTACAAAAGGTACTGGTTACTACGGAGCAACATATCAACAACTATAAAATTAATTCTGCAGAACTAATAATCTACATAATTCTCTATGTAACTCAAACTCATGTATCAAATAAGCTCATGAATGAAAGACTACAAATTAATTGTAGGTACTAACACATTCCCAGTAATTGAGTAAACATAATATCAATACTAGCAATTACGACGCTGTAATGTTTTGCAAAATTTGAGTAAATATTCACCTTCTGAAGCTTTTCTTTCTTTGTTCACAATTCTTTGTCCTACGTCGCCCGTGGCGTCTCTGGAAGTCTAATTCTTACGACGTTAATGTCTTTCTCATAAATTTCCCAGGTATACTAACGAATGTTTGGCATATGGTCCTAATATCTTTCGAATCTAAGATGTAGGCCCATCATCTGGATGAATTCCGAATGGATATTGTTGACTGACCAAATCACCTGAGCTGTCAGTGCTCTTGGTTTGTCTTTCTACGTGACGGGTAGAACACGCTCCCTTTACCCTGCGGGCTTCCTTTTGATCTCCGACCATTGTATAACACATGGGTGCAAATTACAAGATTGGACCCGATAGCTGAGTTTTTGGCGACTTATATAATCGCTTGACACATTCAGGCGGCGATGTTTACATCGAACGCATTGAAACACCCGATGTTTAAACATCCGGCTACCTATATTGAAAGTTCCTCCTCTTAAACTATAAATAAACTCTTTATTTTATATATATATATATATATATATATATATATATATATATATATATATATATATATATATATATATATATATATATATATATATATATATATATATATATATATATGGACCAATTTTAAGATGAAGAACATTCAATTTACATTCAATTTATCTTTTTTATAATTTTGAAGAATCACAGTTAGGAAATTAGGAAAAACAGACTTCTGCAACATAAATCTTGGCGAATCACGGAAACACAGAATAGTAGTTGTTTATCGTAGATTTAGAAGAATTATATCTTACAAAGCTGTTGAGAATTTTCTTCACTGTAGCACAAGCAGGGCAGGGCATATTTGTTTACATTTTAAACATGTAGCTTTTCCTGTCTATCACCTATGAAGAACGGAAGAGACACTTAGCTGTAAAGTTATTGGATCTTAATCAAGCTAATATATCGAATCTGATTCTACATCTCGGATTTTAGTATATGTCACAGAGCGAAGCACACGATTTATGCTAAAAATAAACGAGTCCATTAAAAAAACAACAAGGAACCATTCTAGCTTTACCTGTTGAGGATAAAGATTTTCAAATTATATTAATAATATTCATCAAATAATATGAAATAATCATCTCTGTGGTAAAGATATATAAGATGGACAAAATATCATGCTAGCTATGTTGGATTATCCGATCAATCCATAAAAAGTGAATACCATATCGATTTATTAATGAATGAAGGGACACAACTTTGTCAGACGTTGAAACTTTTGCATGTACTACCAAGATCATCTTTAATATTATTGCATCACAAATAAATATTTAAAATTGGACGTTAACGTCAACGAAACACGATGAAAGACATGCATTTTTATAAGAATAGAAAATATTATATTGCAGTGATATATGAACCATCAGCAGTGTTATCTTAATGAAAAGATTGACTGCAATGGTTGACTAACATATTTGAAAAATAGAATATCGTACAATATTGAAATCTTCAGCATAGACCCTCGAATAATGAACATAGAGATCTGGATAATTCAGTCTGTTAAGACTACGCGTATATTCTCACAACATAGGGGCTAGATCGTGATACGTATGGCTTATTTGAGGTCTAAGGTACGACCCATGTACATGGTGCTAGACACCTGGAAGGTTCCATTTATGTAACATGTATACGTTCAATGTTTATCAGCTGAAAATATATCCCTAATGAAGTGACAGAATTTCTACAAAAAAAATCAATTTTATGGAAAATGCCCTGTTAAATATTACGAGTAGTTATTTAGGTTGTGGCGATTCGTTGATTTAATACAATGGGGATGATTTCTCTCGATTCCATACTAAGAACTAGTTTGATTCGATTACGAGACTTACCGTCCGTAGTCGCTTAATAGTCGTATTAAAATGCAACCATCCATTGATCATTTTCTGCCAAGGCATAATGTTTCAGCATATCAGAATATATGTTAGTTGTTACATTAATTAGTGCTGCGCAATGTGATCGAGATCAAATGAGACTTTGTTCTCAATAGCACCAAATTATTACCCCATTTTCTCTTGTACCAGTTCTGCTCCACAAGTTTCTCCAAGTCGATTAAGCCGATCTCAAAACAGGAGCAATGCTTCACAATTCCTGGGTACGGGTGCCTGAACCATGTTAATATCTTACACACTGTACACGGCCGTTCTACATGCAACATCCTAAACCCACTATTCTGTATGCGCTATGAAACGTATCTCTTACAGGCATATCTTATGCAGCATATCTTCTCTCGGGCACAAGTAATATTCTGTCATCTTGGAATATACGCAGTTTGATGAACTTCAATCATCATCAACATGAACTGCGCTGTGATCTTTCTATCCTTGAGTCGCAGTTTGTTCCTTGCCTTTTCGCTACCTCATTCCTGAAGAAAGTCGCGCTTCTGCAAATGTCTCTTGTCCACATAAACCGCACGGTACTGGTAACGCATTTACATCGCACGGTGTATTTCATGACACACGGCGCCTCACATCTCTCTCTTCTTACCAGCAGCATACACTCACACACATAAAAGATCCTGATCCTTTTGATATCTATACAGTCCAATATAACAATTTGTATCGCTTCAGTTTGTTAAGGCCCCGTTTGGAAGTCTCCACCTGACTGTAGGCAAATTGTGTATCTGGCCCTCTCTTGCCACCTTTTGCACTGGTCCGCTGATGTGACCCAAACGTATCTTAAATCCCTATTCCCTCTGCGGTGAACCGTTTGATGGACAGTCCTTCAGACACATTGTGTATGTGAGGATTTTCCTCCTTGGCAAAATAAGCGCGCTGTGCTCCCTATCGGCCACGAAATTTGCTCTGTTAGCCACCCACTCACCTTATTTCTGCTTCCATGTTATACCTTTACCAATTAACTCTAAAATGGTATGAAAAATTCAACACCTTTAATCCTCAAAATTTAAGAAAAGTTACCATGCTGAATTATTTAAAGCATATGTATATTTTTGTTCATTTACTCACTAGAGAAATTAACCTTGAATTATTTTGTTTTGTTTTTAAAAACATCTTTGGTGTATTGTTTTTATCAGGCAGCTGTTATACTTGCTTTAGTTACTAAAATGGATGTCAATGATGTTGTTACGATGTATTGTTTAAAGAAGTTTTAGGAAGTATTATTTTCGGAATTGAAATTTAATTGCATAATAAATATAATATGTGTAATAATGAGAATGATTGCTAGAAATTTGGCGTTATGTAATTTTACTAAGTACAATTAACTAGTGTATCAGTTACAGCTCTGTCTTGTAAAAGAAATGTCAGCAGAAGCTTTTTACCAGCTTCATTGCAAGACAACAGCTGTATCTTATAAAACTATCTTCAGTAGAAGCAATGATTTATGTGCATTCCCAAACATTGACGTAAAGAACCAATCAGGGTCTAAGTTGTATCCTAAGCAGTTTCTGACGAAGCAAGGTTTCATTGGAGCTTGGGGGTCATGCATGATCATGGATTACATAACTGGGGCTGGGATTGTAAGGATATGTGGTAAAGCTAACGTCTGCCAGAAGGAGAACTATATCAATCCCCTCCTTTGTCAAGAATTGCTGTCGCGGACTTGGAGATCCTTGGCTTCCTTTTTTTCCAGTTTGATGTCATTATCTCTTCACACGTAGTGATTTAATACCTATATCGCTAGAGTGAAACCACTGCTTAAGGAGGCCAAAATCACATCATTGTGCTCTCTTCCTCTCTTTCTATCTACATTACATCGTTAAATATGCCAAATATTGGCGTATATTGAGTTTCGATTTGATTTACACATTCAACGATTATGAGACTGAGCTACTAAAAAGGGTACCATTAATATGATGTCTAGACTGTGAAGATTGAATTTCACTTTTAGTTCTGTACAAAGCTGTGCTGATTTATTTTGCAGCTGCTTACTTCTATAAATATATGCATATGTTTTAACAGTTTATTATATTCGGTTTTTTCCTTAAGTAAAAAGACTGTGAGAATTTGCAGATTTGTTAAATATTTTCCTTCAAAATTTAAGACTTCGTCATTTGAAACATGAAAAATGGTAAATGGTCCTATGTGGCTTAAGAGTATTACAAAAATAAAAATGGTGGAGGATCCATTATATGCCCGTCTTTTTATTTAAAATATAAGTTGTGGAGGTTTACTTTCAATTTGTTTATGTATGTATGTATGTATGTATGTATGTATGTATGTATGTATGTATGTATGTATGTATGTATGTATGTATGTATGTATGTATGTATGTCCCCTCAACGTTTACAAATTTGATCCTTTTAGCAGTGACACCACCCACTCAACAAAAAACCTCCTTAAGATAATAATAACATAGCTTTCTAATCCTTAATTCTGAGAGTTCACTCTTGGGAAATGGGGTGAATGTGTTGTGAAAGGCGGGTTATATAAAATCCGTCTTGCCAGTTTAAAAATTGTTACAATATTTAGTAGAACGAGTAAACAACAGAAAAATAATTTATGATCATTGGTACAAGTGGCATTTATTGTGGTGTTGATGGGATGAGATCAGATGTTACATAAAGATGTGGATATGACCGATGGCTTCTACTTTTACTCATTTAATTTATTCACTACCTAGTCTATGAAATTGCGTGTCCAAGTTATAACCTATTCTGTTATCTTTAACCCTAATATGAACGTGTGACTTGTGCCTTCTATTTCAATCTCATCTTTATCTGTCATATGTGTGTCATACGTGTAGGGTGAACGGTAGCTTATCAACTTTACATACCGACAACTTTTCAGTTTACAAGCAAAAGTTATGTTAATTGCAAACCACGTTTAGACAATACTATTAGATGTGTCTTGATGATTCTTGAAGAAATTAAAAAAAAAATAGATCCTGGAACACGAGACCAGTCATAAGACATGTACCTAGGGTCATTTGGAACATTCTAAAATTTTAACTTTTTTAAAATTCCTAGGTCATTAACATGTGACCATTTTCAAATAACTATTGACCACAATTTAACCTCTGCCTTTTTATAAATCATTTTTCATTTTTTTTCATGTCTCGTTGCAACTATTATGTTATCCTTCACCATCTTGAATTCCTCCGTCCCAGCTGGAGATAATTAACTCTCAAAATTTGATGAAAATTTACAAAATATTAAATCTCATAAGATTTTTCAACATTCTAAGTACCCATCCTTCATATCATTAAAAGTTTATGAAAATTTCTGGGTCACTGCCCTGTTCACAAGGGACTACGACATTAATTTTACAAATACTATCCACAAAGTCAGCATCGATCCTCCAGAATTAAAAATAAAATGACACAACATATGATCTTACAGCATTCTGAAATTTAATATAGCAAGGTAAATTCCTAAACCACATATGACTCTCTAGCATTTTTAATTGTCAAATATATTAACTCTCCAAAATTTTAAGGAAAATATTTAACAAATCCGAAAATGCTAACTCTCGGATTTTTAAAGAAACCAAACTATTTATCTACTTGTTTAACGTTCTACCTTCTAAACGTCCCACCTTCCCACATGTTATCAGATTGCCTTGATGTAAACGTAAACTTATCTTTTAAGTTTTAGTGCTTTTAAAGATAATTATATTTTTATATCTATCTCGGTATCACTATCGAATATATTTCTCGAAACATAGACTGCTTTTTTTGCTACTCATATCCATCGTATAAACGCGACCGAATATCAAGGTAACTTCTATATCCAGGTGGTCGCTAAGATGTTGGGTCCATACCAGTGCCATGGGTACTATCAACATCGATTTTGTGCGTAAACAAATCTAATTTTCTTTTGCAAAAGATAAAAGTATAAGTCAATCTAATGTTACGTCTAATCCAGAATTTTACAGATTTAAAGAGAATGATCATAAATGATTCGATGCATCGCTAGGCTAAGTACGTAACACCAAAGATTTAGGACCAAATCCTGAAGTTATCCAGAGGAAAGTTCGTATTGGAGGTGATTGATCAAAAGTTACAATAAGATGTAAAGGCTTCCATCCATACCAATTGAATTTCTGTAAACTTGATTTCTATAGTTTTGTTTAGAATCTGCAAGTAGATCTTTACTAATTATAAACCGTTCTGTGACATTTGATCTAAAGTTGGTCGTGTGATTCGGTACCAGCCTTAACATCATTTACCATGATTATAACACGCGTGAAACGTTCCTTATCAGAGTACGTGACGAATGCTTTTCAAGGTTAAAAGCCAAATTTGCATAACATGGAAAGCCAAATTCCATTTGTTACATAGATAAAAAAACACAAAGACTTTTACTACATGTAACTCCATACAATTAAAATTGATAAATAAGAAACCTTCGGACTTAAAGACATTATACTTGTCTTACCATTTAATATTCCTTCATATAAATTGGTATGCCATTGTCGTTGATAAAAGTAAAAAACATGCACAGTAAAATAACTTGGCAATTGACGTACAAAGAAAATGCATACTATTTCACTGCAAAGTTAGTATAGGCCAAGACTCAGTCTTTCACAAAGGTTTACAGGCTATTTTATCTTGTCAAAATATCATGTATATCTCGTATTGAAAAAGAATTTTTGCAATTTTTCTTTTTAAATCTATTAAACAATTGTTTCGTTATTTGGGATTGAAGACACGGGGCTTAAAATATCCTCCCAAAAAATACATGAAGAAATAAATTGCTTCCTAAATTACATTATTTAATTCTACGAGCTATAACGACATACCGATGAAAAAGATCAGGTTTTATAATTCGCTGCTATATAAATAAAATTTTATGTCATTTACCCAGAAGAACAGGCATTCACCGCCATATTGCTTTCGATTCAACAGAACAATAGTGCAACGTAAAGAATTTGATGTTCACGTTGAACTAACTTGAACTCTATGAACTATGTGAACTACCTTGAACTCTATGAACTATGTGAACTACCTTGAACTCTATGAACTATGTGAACAACCTTGAAATCTATGAACTATGTGAACTACCTTGAAATCTATGAACTATGTGAACTACCTTGAAATCTATGAACTATGTGAACTACCTTGAACTCTATGAACTATATGAACTACCTTGAACTCTATGAACTATGTGAACTACCTTGAACTCTATGAACTATGTGAACTAACTTGAACTCTATGAACTATGTGAACTACCTTGAACTCTATGAACTATGTGAACTACCTTGAACTCTATGAACTATATGAACTACCTTGAACTCTATGAACTATGTGAACTAACTTGAACTCTATGAACTATATGAACTACCTTGAACTCTATGAACTATGTGAACTCTATGAACTATGTGAACTACCTTGAACTCTATGAACTATGTGAACTACCTTGAACTCTATGAACTATGTGAACTACCTTGAACTCTATGAACTATGTGAACTACCTTGAAATCTATGAACTATGTGAACTACCTTGAAATCTATGAACTACCCTGAACTCTATGAACTCTGTTACTCTGATTATATCTAAATGTACAAAATACAACTCAAAACATTAACTGGATTCAGTAGATAAAACACCTAAAGACTTGTTTGATTGAGCTTAAGTCCTCGAATTTGGGGAAATTAGTGATTTATCAGCTGTGTATGTAGAGAGTTGTTTGATTGTTCTGATTGAAAGCTTTAAATAAAAACAATCGATTAAGTACTATTAGTGTAATTTGTCTGTTTTATTTTTATTTCTGATTTCAATTTTAAAAAAATCAATGCCAAGTTTCAGAAATTGTATGGTCATTTATCATCATGTTCTTTATTCTGACTCGTGTGTAAATTCATGTTTATCGTTATTCTCCGATTTGTCTATCTTTTCATTTATTGGAATTGTTCGTTCGTTCGTTCGTACATTAATTATGTGCCTATGTCAATTTTTAATTACTACTTTATATAAACATGTCTGTGTTTGTGCGTTTAATAAGGCACTCCTTTTAATTATAAGAATAAAAAGATTGGTGAAATAGAAAATTACAAAACTTTAAATTATTAATGGCAATATGAATAATAATTAATTACAACAAATATATCGTCAAAAAACCTAAAGGCATATAGTTTTAACTAAATTGATATGGCCGAAGTGAAAAAAATTCCGGAACATTATTTAAATTGCTATCTAGTGAAAAGCTATGCGCGATTAAAAACTTTTCATGTATTAATTTTTGTTTTCAAGCGTTAAAGAAAATGTCAACAAAACAAATGTATTAGAAGGAATTTAAATTACAATTCCGAAAATAACACTTTCTTAAAATCCCTCCCCTTCCCCGTAAAACAAGATCTTAACAATCTCACGAAATTACATCGTATCAGATTTACTGTTATGCATTAGTGACTGGATGTTTGCATTATTTGATTTGTAACAATAAAAAAGACATGGAAATTTTTTTTTATTTTAAGTCGGAATTTCATGACATAATAAGAAACATTAGCTGATTGGAGCTATTGTACAGCGTAAAAAAATTATGTGATTGAATTACTTTGTCATTTAGGAGACTGGCATATTTCCATATTCTTCTCTAAACAGAGATGAGTTTATTTACTCTTGTATGTAAATATTAAAACCAGTCTTGAACAGTTCAGTACATGTAACCAGCTCTCTCCAAGAATATATCCATTGACAAATAGTTTTGTTTGTAAATAGCTCCTTTGGGTTTAATTGGTTCATCATGAGGACGTAACACTTTTCCCAGCTAGTTCAATTGGGCCAAAAGGCCAATAATAATAATAGTAAACAATTTTTTTCCCAGAAGTCATGGTAAGTAAAACTCCACGGTCACAGCCAATCAGTAAAGAGAATAATACGCAAGAATTTTATTATTTGTTTCATATAATCAAATTCAAATAAAATAATATAATAACATATTGAATTATAAACGTATTAAACTACACACACTAAATATTAAATGTGCCAACTATGTGATAAACTAAGGTAACAAGTGACGTAAGATTGATGACCATGTGATGTATAATTACCTTATTTCGAGTTGAGTAGTAAGTGTCAATTTTGCAAAAGTAGATATTCCTAAATAATTTATATGATCTGAGAGCTTTGGCTAGCAGCCATTCACCATATGATAAAATCGCAGTTTTTACTTAATAAGACAACCATTTAGAGTTCCGAAATAAAGCTGTCGGTTACATTGAATTTTACTTACTATTCCTTATATTAAGTCATAATGAGGTCTTAGTATATGATGTAATAGTTTTCCCCAAAAAGTATTAACCTGTTTCTAAACTACTCTTGTAATAAATGAGCAAATATTACCATCATGGTCTGCCTTTCTTGAAACAAAAACCAATGCCAGATCCATTCAGAAAAAATGTACCAATAAGACAAGTTTTGTTCATGACGAGAAACCTATTTTAAAGATCTGTATTATCAGTATGCAGGAAGACAATAACGTACGTCGCTAACCTTATGATAACGGCTTTCCATGTGCCCCCTATATAAATATTCCTTAACTGATAACGTTAGCACTTTAGTCACTGTCATTCCTCCAGGAACCGACCATGTTTGGTACAATAACCTTAGCAGCACTTGCATTGAACTGCTTGTCTGTGAATGTGGATGCCTTTCTTTTTCCTCAACCATCGTTACCACCACACACTGGGAATGAACCTGTCAAATATTCGGGAAATGGAGAGAGTAAGATGCTTCCTTGATATGTTTGTCCGTCTGTCTTTTGTTGTCTTTCTGTTACTTTCACTATTTATCTCTCTTGCAATTGCTTAAGAACATTTATTCATAGCGATTTGAACAAACTGTCTATCAAATTTATTATGTGATTACATTTATTAGATAAAATTAACCTGTGCTAAATAGATTAAAAAGTATATTATAAACAAGAAAAAGATTTTAAAAAACAATGTTTTACTGTCATAAACCATTTCGCGTGAAGAGAAGAATGAAATTCTTATCTCTCAGAGAAAATAAGACAATGATTCAAATATGGGCCTCAGTTTTATTATAAATACAATATCCATTAAGGTTTTTGTTATGAGACAAAGTTCATGCTACATCTGAGTTTTGTTTATAACAGCGGCGGACTACTGGCGCGCAGTGGCAAAAACGGAATTGAGGAACGCCTTAGCCACTCAGACGAATATAGGTGTTGCAAAGAATGTAATCCTTTACCTTGGTGACGGGATGAGTATTCCCACAGTCACTGCCTCTCGAATCCTTAAGGGCCAACTTCAGAACAAAACGGGAGAAGAGGGTCATCTTTCGTTCGACTTGTTTCCTCACACCGGTCTTAGCAAGGTACGTTCCAACTACGAGCAACTTAATAACACTGTATCCCAACCACCCAAGTTCAACCATGTATATTATTAATGTTGAATGGAGACTTTAGTCATCATGATATCTAACCTTAAGTATAAATATATTTTTATTATTGATGTCAAAACTTATTAATATACTATGCATTCTTGAAAAATATTTTTAATCAGCGCCGTAACTGTATAAATATAATGAGCACGTAGTCAACCTTTAGCTGCTAAAGGCGTGTTTTATCTCCCTCAAATGAGGATCACAATGATGCCTTGTAACTTAAATTTATCATTAACACACACATACACACGAACACACATGCAAACACACACACGCACGCTCCGCATACCCTATTAATTATTATCGAAGGCAAATTGAACCTGATGAGACCCGACTTAACAACCCTTACAACTAAACTGACTCGTATGGAAAATAGTTATGTCCTACCAAAAGATTCGAGCAACCCTCATATCTTGGAGTTTCATTATCACTAAATACTTCGTTGATAACGTTGATAACCAAACCAGTCCACCATTAACATTCAGACGTATTGTCAAGACCATCAAACACCTGACAGTGCAGCCACCGGTACGGCCTATTTATGTGGTGTCAAGACCAATATGGGGACGATAGGAGTGGACGGACGCACCCGATTCGGAGACTGTTACAGCTCTAAAGGCGCAGAGGTCACCTCTATTCTGGACTGGTCTCTAGCTGCCGGTAAGTTTCTATCAAACGTTTTTATCTTTATTGTTTTGCAAAATATCTTCTTTTATCTTCAAGATGGAAAAGTTTGTAGTCTAAACGAAAATAGTTTTATCAGAAACACGATCAATAAATAAATATGTCCACACATGCTCATCCCCGGTTAATTTCTCAGCACAAGCTCACTTATATTTAGAAAATTACTTCCTGTAATACATTCATCCGTGTCGATAAATTCGGCGATTCTTAATAGGGAGACATTGGAACTGGTTGTGCAGACTGAAACTAGACGATTAATTTGATAACAGGACGAATGTCCTGTCATAAAAAAAAAATAATGGCTTCTTATACTAGCTACATATATGTGAGAAAATGCCAATAACAAACGGATTCAGATAAATATAATTAACATGCGAAATGGATACCTTTTCTGTTACTATAAAATATCAAGTCATATAAATGTACTGAAATAGCGTTATGGCAGCCCTATATCCCTACGTAAAAGTACTTGACAATTTATCTTTGGCTCTGAGTTTTCTTAGTACATAAATTTTCTAAATGACTATAAATATTCTAATTTCTATTCAGAGAATGGTAACATTCCCCATCACTTTTGAAGCTGATTATGTATTATGTATTGCATTTGCATACGAACCCGATGCAGGTTGAAGGGAAACTGAATGGTGTGCACCACACTCATATTTATAACCTTCGGTAGCACTACACAGTGTAACACTCCGCCAAAAAAAGTACACATTGCTAACAAGTATTTAAGACTCAATTCATATTAAATATCGTTAAAATATAGAGATTTAAAACAAATATTGAATGCTAATTATATTATTACACTCTTAATTGCAAGATTATGATCAAACACTGATATCATTGTGTCATGCGTATGAACAGTAAATACTGTCCTCCAACAAGTTAGCGGTGCGGAAAAAAATAGACTATGCACTATCCAAATGCGTTATCTTTGCAGGAGACGGTAGGTGTAATTTTTATTGTTGAGCATAGCTTATTTTTTAAAAAAATGTTTATTCCAATGTTTTTTTAGTGTTCAATAATGATTGTATACACAGCGTAGTGGAAATCGGAGGTGCCTCCAATATATAAATTGCCTGCAAAACAAAAATGGCGGACATTGTAATATATATTGAACGTTGTACATAATATCAATCATACAGAACATTTGTTTTGTAATACATTTTTCGAACTTAATTTAGTCTCAAAATACCCACCTGGACATGAAAATATTATGTGTGATTTACAGCATTGAAATAATGTAAATAGATGGTATAGCACTATGCCTCCAACATATCAATTGCCTCAAAAACAAAGATGGCAGACTTCGTAAAACACATTGATCATGGTGCATAATTTAAATGATGCAAGACAATTTTTAGCCTAACATCTTTCTTAACATATTCTCAAAATACCCATCTGATATGAAACTATTATATTTGTATTCATGTAAAATTCGTAACACTATGCTTATATATATATATATATATATATATATATATATGGATATACTTATTTTAGTATAGATATTATATATGGCATATTATATTTTATAGATGCAATTAATGGCTGGACGACGAACAGTACGAAAAATAGTAACTAACTAGCCTAAGCGCTTTCGACTCTTAATGAGTCTTTTTCAAAGGCAAATACAAAACATAGTTACGACAAACAAATAAACACAAAAACGTTGCGTTTGTAAAACTCTACATTTCTATCTTCACATGTGTTAAAACTATAAATAAACCAGCTTGTGTAGACTAGTTGCGGAAACTGAAAACTTGTATAATTCCCTAAAAGTCTACAAGCCAAAGCGACATCTATTTTTATTTGTGTACATATGTAACGCAGATTATATCCCGGATATTTGATTCTATACCGGTTATTCTTATAGTAAAAATTGAAGGATAATAAGAAGATTTAGAAAATGTTAAATTCTACTAGTGCATAGTTTTCATTTTCTAGTCTTCTGGTTTAGACCGCTTGGTTTCAATTGTTCTAAGGCGGCGTATCCAGTATGATTCCTTTTCCTTCCTGGTTTCGGAACTCCAGCTGTGGTTGTTGGCAATAGCGATAAGTATTATATCACTGAAAGTGTGGCCAGGGGAGGAGAAGTGTTCTGCGACCGGGCTTCTGTACAGCTTTTTTGTCATCCAATCAGATCTATGAAGGTTTATCCTTATGTGTAGCTTTTCAGTTTCTCCCACGTACTGAAGGCCACAGATCTTACATGTGATGAGATAAATCACATTCTCTGTTTTGCACGTTTTGTTTGGACCATGTATGTTTAGTTTTTCTTTAGTCACTGTGCTAGTGAATGTCTTGGTCTCTATCATATGTTGACAGGTTTTGCATCTTTTATCGCCACAGGGTCCAGATTGACTAGGTTGGTTTTGACTAGCGATTGTTGTTAGCTTGGCCCTGATTCCTTTAGGTTTTTTGGTCTCCGGTAAGCTACTACAGGTTTGTTCGGAAGTATTAGGTTTAGTATCTGACGATTGCACGGTTGGCCAGTGGTTTGCGATGATTTTACCTACTTTGGGATTGTCTGGGGTGATAGGTCAGAATAAATGGTATCCTATCAACTTTTCTTTCTGTCCATATTGAGTAGTCATCACGTGATTTGTAACTATGGACAGAAAGGAAAGGTTTTCGATAGGATACCATTTATTCTGACTATCACCCAGACAATCCAAAGTAGTAAAAATCATCGCAAACCATGACTGGCAACCGTGCATCGTCAGGATACTAAACCTAATACTTCGAACAAAATCTGTAGTGTTTACCGGAGACCAAAAAACCTAAAGGACATCCTAGTCAGGGCAAGCTAACAACAATCGCTAGTCAAAACCAAACCTAGTCAATCTGGACCTGTGTGGCGATAAAAGATGCAAAAACTGTCAACATATGATAGAGACCAAGACATTCACTAGCACAGTGACTAAAGAAAAAACTAAACATACATGGTCCAACAAAACGTGCAAAACAGAGAATGTGATTTATCTCATCACATGTAAGATCTGTGGCCTTCAGTACGTGGGAGAAACTGAAAAGCTACACATAAGGATAAACCTTCATAGATCTGATTGGATGACAAAAAAGCTGTACAGAAGCCCGGTCGCAGAACACTTCTCCTCCCCTGGCCACACTTTCAGTGATATATAATACTTATCGCTATTGCAAAAACACAGTTGGAGTTCCGAAACCAGGAAGGAAAAGGAATCATACTGGATACGCCGCCTTAGAACATTGAAACCAAGCGGTCTAAACCAAGAAGACTAGAAAATGAAAACTATGCACTAGTAGAATTTAACATTTTCTAAATCTTTTATCCTTCAATTTTTACTATAAGAATAACCGGTATAGAACCAAATATCGGGATAAATCTGCGTTACATATGTACACAAAATAAAAATAGATGTCGCTTTGGCTTGTAGACTTTTAGGGAATTATACAACGTTTTCAGTTTCCGCAACTAGTCTATACAACCAGCTGGTTGTATTTATAGTTTTAAGCACATGTGAAGATAGAAATGTAGAGGTTTACAAACGCAACGTTTTTGTGTTTATTTGTTTGTCGTAACTATGTTTTGTATTTGCCTTTGAAAAGACTCATTAAGAGTCGAAAGCGCTTAGGCTAGTTAGTTACTAGTTTCGTTAACTGTTCGTCGTAGTAGTTTATTGCATCTATTTTAATTAATCCCTGATGACGTGATCCCTTGGTGGATCCAGTAACGCTTGAGAGGGTTGTTATTCGCCATATGATTTGTATTCTTTATATATATATATATATATGTTGTATATTATTTAATATATATATATTGGTTTTTTATATATATATATATATATTATATTAATCACACGATAACGCTGTAATAACTTTCGTTTATGAATCAGGCCAAAATAGTGCATAGTATTGAAATAATATATTTTATTATATTATACTTCATTTATCTATCATTGCTATTAATATTTTACAATTGAATTACTTTAATTGCATCAAGTATGTGGCATTACTGGATAGTTCCTAAATTCAGACCTGAATGTAAATTATTAAACATCAGTAAACCAACAACACATTATAGGGTTCGCTGAGACCGGATCACCAAGAACTGCATATGTCATCATCTTTACATGGGGAATGTCATTACTAAATTTCGGAAGTAAGATTAATGAAACTCCAGTCATTCAATATTCAAAAAAGTAAATTATGTTTGTATAGAATGCAAAAGCATAACATTGGCATTATTTTTAGTTCACTCTGGTGTAAATAGTTTGTAAACATCGAGTTAAAATGACTGCTCAATATCAAGGTCATACTTCTCTTGCTTGATCACCACGTGTTAACGGTTTTTAATTATTGGTTCTTAAATAAAACTATCCATATTACTTACACTCTCCCCACAGTAAAATCTCGCCCCACCCTACCATACGTCCTTTCTGTAGTATCAGGATATTATCTAAAATAAACATGATCATTAAAGCAAATTTGTTAACTAAAATATGTTCGCTGTTTTTACAATTTGCACAGTTTATAATTTTCGTCTAGGTTCACCACATCTGATCACTATTGATCAATGCATCTCACTTCTTACTCTTTTAAAATCTGTCGTTGCATCAAGACTGTTTGGCCCCATGTATGGATGCCTAATTGTACAGCAGATTGAGTAGAGGAATGTTGTCCTTCCGAATATGAAATAAAATAAAATTCGGGTTACGGTGCCATTAGCTTTTTCTCCAGCTTGTTTCATACCTAATTTTTCATTTGAATTTTTCTTCAGCCTCCCAACCACTGTCGCACTTGCGTGGTCATTTTATTACGTCGATATAATTGTATGCTGTCAGTGTGAAATTGCAATTTTTTATGTGTTATTGAATAAAATTAAGCAAAGTTAAATATATTTTAGATATTATTTTAAAGTATTTAATGACGAAGCAAGTTAGCTGATATATAAATCGAACTAGTTGTTATGTTCCGTATCGGAAAGAGTTTGATATGGATTTGGGATACTTTGAGTCCGTGAGGCCACGACGTAGGTCAAAGTCACATCAAAAGAGTTTTAAGATCTTGACTTCGGAACAAAACACTTGGAGCGTTTATGTGGGTTTTGTAAACAATATAATCTCCTGAATAAAAATTACTTTCATAATATTTAATTAAATTTCAGTGCGAAAGTAATTCAATAAGATTGAGACATTATAAAAACTCCAAACAATACAAAATACTAAGTATAGTAATAGAAAAAGTAAGAATCCGAGCTCAACAACCCCTCTCCCACCCTCCAGACCTCAAACAAATACAAAATACCTAGGTAACGTAATAGAATCAACACCTGTTGCAATCAATAATTGCGTTAAGAATCCGAGCTCAAAACCCTCTCTCCCACCCCTCTAGACCTCCAAACAAATACAATAGAAACACCTGTTGCAAAATATCTAGGTAACAGGTAAAATTTAATTACGTGATCTTCCAGAATAAGCAAAATGATATGTCAGACTCAATTTCCAAATCATTACGATTTAGCAGAAACGTGGCGATTGTGGGACTAAATTATAGCATTAGAATTCCAGTAAGGTAAGTGGTATTATATAAAATTTTATGTTATATCATACTTCTTTTGATAATCTTTCTCATATTTGCTGATCCTCATGGGTAGAATATCTGTTAACATGTTGTCAATAATACGAAATTCACGTATTAAATCGTCCATACTATATTTTACTCCTCGTAGGTAAGATCTTATTTGATCAAGTAGTTTTTTTGTAAGTTATAATTGATGTTAAGCAGCCGTGCTTTTTTATCAAAATTTTAGGTTCAACTTTTTTACAAGCTGCTGTAAGAGAAACACCAACACCGGATATGATTAACAAAAACGGGTTTAATGATATACCACTTGAAATTATGCCAGAACTAGTCATTAACAAGGGTAGATATGATATTACTCGAAGTATTTTGTTATAATATTTGTAGCATTTTTTTACGCACCAAAGTTTTTTGTGATAATATTTGTAGTATTGTATTAGTGCGTCAACATCCTGTCCTGGAATATCTTTTGAAATATGATTGAAATCAACTATACTTTTTTTCATTATAATATTTGTTCACATAATCTCAGGCTTGATTAAGTAATAGTTGAGGTGTTTCAGCCACAAATTCCAGACAATACCAATATTACGCAGCAGTTAATTTTTTTTAATCTGATATTAGCATAAAAGTTTCTTCAACATCTTTGTTTAACACAATAGACACGGTTCCAGAGAAATTATCAGTCGAGTGACGCCATGGAAATAAGGTAAATATATTAAACTTTGCACTGCTAACACGGACAATCTATACACCAGTGACCTCTGCAGTATGTTTGAGAGTGTTATTTTGCGGCGACCAAGTAGACATTCCAGAAGCAACAGTATAGACAATATTTTTAATCTGCTTGTGAGGAATTTTAATCATACTCGTTTTCTCAACAATACTAGGAATTCCACTAATAATATCGTTGAGTTTTGTGTTAATATTATCGAGTGTAATATCAACAGATGGCGGACTTCCAAAAAATTCGTTATTGGTTTTGTTTATGTTTCTGCGAAATTTAAAAACGTGGTGATGTGATTAGTAAAATCAGTTTTGAACTTGGTGATTTCATTGTTGATATCATCAACATATTTCTTTGTTACAGCATCAAAATCAGATTCTGGTGTTCTAAGATTATTGATGCCATTATTGTTCATGTTGAGAAACGCGTACATTATACTACCCACGCACCGACACGTACTTTGATTCCTGATCATCAACATATTTCTTAGTAGCAGCGTCATTATCCTCAGTTGGGTTTCCAAGGTATGTGATCTTGTTCTGGTTCATAACAATGTTTCCCGTAAATAAATCACCTGCTTTTCTAACATAATCGTTAACTGACCTACCGAATCTTTATATCTTACCTTGATTATTAAAAGTAACAATATTATTAGCAACTGCAGTAGGATTTCGTACTAGTACATCTGATAGTTGTACATTACTCGTCTTTAATCGTCCTTGTTTGTCCTGGAAAACTACAACTTCATTTGGATCTACACTTGCAACGTTTAACAAATTGTTGATTTCATTTTTGAGCTTATCAAGAGTCGCATACTTGGATAAGTCACCCTGGTAACCTTCTGTTAATAAATCTACTGCTAATGTTCCAAATTTTGTATAGTAGCTCATTATACATACCGTTCTACACAAAATTGTTGGTTTAATAAACCATAAAATTATACGATGGCGAAGATAATAAACTTTGACACCGAGCGATTGGTGAAGCATAAACATAACAATGAACTTCCAGACTGTCATTATCTTATTGTTGGGGGTAATGGATCTGGTAAAAAAAAATTTTTATTAAATATTTTACTAAATAATAACTTTAACTATTATAAGGTGTATATTTACACCATCAACCCCCAACAAGACAAATACAAATTATTAAACGAGTATAATGATAAACTTCGTGATGAACTTGGCATTGGTGATGATATATTTTTGATAAAAACAACCAGAAGAACTCGTTCCAGTGAATGAACTCGATTCGTCAGAGCATAAGATAATCGTCTTTGATGATATTCCGCTAAACAATGAGGAGATGAACAAGATTAGATCATATTTTTCACTATCACGTAATAAAAGATGTAATTCTGTTTATCTTGCCCAAGGTTTTTATATGATGATAGGTTTATTAGGCGAAAATACGGGTTGTTTCATATTATTTCCCGGACTAGATAATGTGGATGTGAGAAATATTGCAAACGAACAATGTGGTGATGTTACAAAAGATAATTTATCGAATTATATCATCGAGCAACTAAAGATCGATATAGTTTCTTTTTATTTGACAAGCTAGCGCGTGATCCAACCAAGATGTTTCGTTGTTGCCTTGAGACGTTTCTATGATATATTTTGTAAAAGCGTATAAAAATAATGGACAAACATCAACAGAAAATGAATTACTAAAAAAGTTTCTCGAAACTCGAGCGGCTTTTAAGAAAAAGGTGGAAGAAGCTCGACGTGGACAAGTTCAAGCAGAAGAAGAAAGAACCAAATTTTTCAAACCTGTTACTGAGGCGATGCTTGGCAAGCAGCCAGAAATACAACATTGTCTCCAGAAGAACTAGCAAAAATGAAAGAAAAAGGATTGTTTGGTTTTACTAGGAGAAAGATCAAAAGAAGAAAAAAAAAAAATTGCAGAAACGAACTTGTAAGAGACATTGCTGATCCTATTGCACGACAAGGTGAATTGATTGAGGCTTAATAAACAACCTCTTGCACTTCAGCAAGCTATAACAACAAAGGCTGTTAATCCCGACGAGTTAAGGAGGTTAATAGAAAAAGTGTCAGAACAAACTGAGGAATTAGCTGAGAAACAAAAAATATTACAAGAAAGTATGATAAAAATAATGCCTTTTGAGGATACTATAAAATTTTACAGAAGAACAAGCTAGGTAGAAATAGAATTCCGAGTATAACGATTTTTATGGAAAAAATATATCATTGATATTGACATAGTATTCGAGATTGGCCAATAAGAAAACTATAAATTTGATGAAAAATTAGAAAGAATTATAGAAGTTGTTTAAAATGTTGATGAAGAAATTAAAGATGAAAAAGATAGAAAGAAATTTCTAGTATTATTTGATCAGATAAGAGAGAAGAATTATTGCTGAAATTTTTCTTAAAAGCATCAAAAAACAATATCGAAATAAACCAGGAGGTTATAGTAAAGGTTGGATTTTAAAAGAATCGTTTGAAACAATATGAAAACAAGCGAGATAAAAATTACCGAAGAAAAGAACTGGAGGTGGAGTTAAAGTTTTTACATCAAACGCAGACATAGTCGATCGGCTAATGCTGTTGATATCCTCTAAAAGAAGCTGGTAATGAAAGTGTAGAGATTGATAACGAAATTATTGATATACTTGATCATCTAAGATCGAGTGGATTACTAACATCATCCGAGTACGAAATTTTACACCGCGATCTTATCTAAAATATTAGTATAATGCAAACAACATTATTGCTTGATTCATCACAAATAACAGGAAACAGCGCGAATTTTACAGTAAATTACAACCCACCAATAGAACTAGATCCTGCAAAACAGTATGAGATTGGATTAATTTCTTGTACTTGTTGGAACGCCATGCCGAATATTAAAACTGGGATTAATGATGAAATTTTAATCGTTAATGTTAAACAATCTCCAACATCACAAAAGAGTTTATTGATATACAATACAAACTACAGATTCCACAAGGAGCTTATAACATTACTGATCTAAACAGAACAATAAAAAGAGCTTCTAACAAAAGCTGGTGGGAATGCTGATAATTTCGAATTAGCGGCGAATTATAACACCTTACGAGCTAGGATAACAGTGAAAAGAAATATGAAAGTCCTCTTTGAAGAAAGAAGTTTTGGAAAGATGTTAGGTTTTACTAGAGTTTTATACTATACCACCGGTGAAGATAAATCTTTGACATTTGATGGAGAACTACCAGTAGATATCACAGAAGTAAATACAATACTCATCAATTGCTCTATCGCATCTGGATCTTATACGTCAAAAGGCAACCGCGGGCAAACGATCTACAGTTTCTCACCAGAAGTCCCACCAGGGTTCTCTCATGCAAATCAATCCGCGACAGATTATCTACTATCCAATAACACCTGAGAATCAAATTACAAGCATTACAATGCAACTCACAGACCAATCTGGACGACAAATAGACGTGAAAAACGAGATAGTCACGTATTACTTACACCTACGCACTGCCTAGGCATGTGATTTTGTGTACATAATTTTATAAAATGAGACGAAGAAAAGTTTATCGAAGAAAAATCGTAGGTGGATTTTTTGGAAATATATTTACAACAATTGCAGAGAAATATTCCAGGAATCGCGCGTAAAGTAGCGCCCATTGCACTTGACGCTGGTAAAGCTTTCGCTACAGGGGCGGCATCTTCAGCAGGCACTGCAGTAGGGCAAAAGATTGCTGATAAGATTAAAGGACCTTCCCCATCAGAAATAAAACGAGTAATATCAGATATTGCGCCAACAGAAGAAACAAAACGAGCTATGATAGCTACAACAAAAAAATTATTGTCGCCGAGTGGTGAAGAAATAGTACGTAAACTTGTAAAGAAAACAAAAACGATGACCCCTGCTGCCTTTTAATTTTGTGTAACGATTATAAAATAAATGTCAGCTAAAAACTATCTCGATCTTGCAGAAGAAATTGATACTGACGATGCTGTAACAGAATTAGAGTATGTCGAGTATCTCGATGAGAACTCGAACGAACCGAATAAACCGGAGTTAGAACTTTTAACACAAGAGACGAGGACGTGTTTCTACTACCCATAAGGCAATGTTAGAAGTGCGTGGTCAAATATTAACTGTGATAGGTGGTGATATTGCAGCTGATGCAGAAATCGCTCTCGTCAATAATGGTTGGAGCTTGTTTAAGAGTGCACGATACCAACTGGCCAATCAAACCGTAGAAGATATTTCAATGCATTTACCCATAGCGAGTACAATACTAAACATCGTTTCGTTTAGCGATGACTATTCCAGATCAATAGCCACAAATATGATGTGGTTCAAAGATACCTCATTAGGTACAGCTGTTTCGAGTGAGTTTCGTACTGGTGCTGGTAATCCTGCTGCAAATAACAAATAATCTCATCGCCAATCCTGCTGCTAATGATGCCGCTGCGATAACCGCTTTGTCTAATGTGATTCGATAAGATTAGCCGTTACAAATAATAAGACGAACAACAATTTAACGAGGATTTGCTAAACGAAAAGCATTTGCCGCAGAATCTCGCCAAATAACGATGATGCTTCCGTTAAGTACAATCTTTGGATTTTGCCGTGATTATAACAAAGTGTTTCGAGGAATAAAACATACGCTTATATTAGATCGAGCTGATCAAAACGATTGTATAATACACGCCGGTGGAGTGGCTGAGGGACAGTTTTCTATTACAAGATTAGCACTGTGGATGCCTCGGGTTGTCCCTTCATTAGCTAAAATGATGGAGCTCGAATCTTTACTAGCCACCTTTACAAAAAAGATACACTTCCAACAGAACAGGATTTATCAAACAGCCATTCCCAACGCGACTGATTACACGTGGCGTGTAACGACCACGCCCAGCGAACAACTACCGCGACACTTGTTCGTCGTATTTCAACGACAAGCACGTCGTAACAATCAGGAAATAAACAACTCCGTATTCGATAACCCAGACGTTAGACGAATATTTGTGAGAGTAAATTCCAAACAGTATCCCGAACGTGCAATCGAATGTAATTTTGCCGTAGACGCCACCAGAAACATCTCTCGGCGTACATGTATCTTATGGAAGCAATGCAAAAATATCAGAACGCGGACAGTGGATCTCAAATATCAATAGAAGAGTTTCGATCGCTCTATCCCATCTTTTACTTTGACGTATCAAAACATGTTGTGGGATCGACTGCAGATATTGAGGTCACGTGGACACTGGGCGCTGTGCCAGGTGAACAGTATAACGTATACGCGCTATTGGTTAGTGATCGATTTCTGACCATCGATTCAATCAAAGGAAGAATGACAGTACAAGTTTAATCTAACAACTTGGATATAACATTATGAAAACCAAATACACAACTCGAGAAATATACCTAACATCTGGTCAAGTTGAAAAATTATCAGCAGCTGTTGCTAAACGCAGCTCTGTTTCTTTGATGATCTCTCCGGAAACTTCAAATAAAATTGCAGTAAAAGTCATGCTAACGCAACAACAAATCAATAAACTCGATCGCAACAAACCTTTTGTGCTGAAATTATCTGTTTCTCAGGTAACTGCAATGTCAAAAGAAGGTGGATTTTTTTGGACCAGCGTTATCAATAATAGCTAGCAAAGTTTTACCAGTACTTGGTACACTTGGACTTGCGGCTGCGTCAGGAGCAGTCTCTGGCGCAACGAAGAAAGCAGTCGAAGGTCGTGGTATCAAACAAATCTATCGTTAATTTTATGTAACAGTATAAAATAAAAATGCCAACGAAAAAGTCGCCGAAAAAAACAAAATCATCGAAAAAAAAGAAAACAAACAAAACGCAAACAAACAAAACAAGGAGGAATTATTCCTTTCGCTCCACTTTAGCGGGACTAGCGGGAAGTCTGCTGCCAAACTTACTAGGAATCTAACTCGGAATATATCTTACAGGGACCAGACGTTATTGAGCAATTTTGACATCATTGAAAAATTGAAGGACGTTGTTGGATTTCGAGGAGTATTTTCCAAGGATGAACTCGATGACGTACCAACAGGCGGTTCTTGTGTTGTAAATATTGAAAACTTCAATGATGGCTCTGGCACCCACTGGGTTGCTGTCCACGATAACAATTATTTTGATTCGTTCGGACTTCCTCCAAGCGATCTCATAAAAAATATATTTTTTTAAAAAATTTGATAAAATAAATTATTCGTCTAATCAACTACAGCCGATTGGAACATCAGCTTGTGGTTATTATTGTATCATGTTTGTCAGACAAATGCACCAGAGTAAAAGCTCTGGGAGTAAAATAAACTTTAAAAAGTTTATTTTACAATTTGATGAGCTTCCTTCTCATGCGAATGATAATATTGCAATCAATTTTATCTAAACTCCTTGATATAATAATGTCAACATACTGTCTCAAATGCAAAACTAAAACAGAGAACAAGGATGAGATGACGGAAAAAACGAAAAATAATAGAACGATGTTAAAAAGTATTTGTGCAATCTGTGGTAGAAAGAAAAGTATGTTTTTGAAAAAACAAGTAGGATCTAGCGTTGATAGAGTTATCTTGATCGACGATTAATCTTATGAAACAAAATAAAATAAAATGAAATGCAATTGTGATTGTGACAAAGATCTTTGCATAGAACAAGATAAAATCATTACGTACTGTCAACGTTGTAACAACAGAGAAATAATAGGGTTAGGTATAGATATACATAAACTAATTGGTAAATTACCAAAACCAAAAGGCGGTTGGACTTTGCCTGGTCATCGTTATACAGGTCCTTACAATCCGCTATCACAACAACTAGATGAAAACGACAATCCATTGCCAGGACAAGAGCCTTATAATCAAGTGGATGCAATAGCAATGCGTCACGATATCTGTTATCGTGATCATGAAAACTCGAAAGCAGATTGTGATAAAGTAATGTTAGACGAATTACATGATATGGAGCCAACTAAAATCTACGAGAACGTTTTGATAGAAGATTTGTTCAAGGAATGATAGGAGCAAAATATAAACTCGGACTCGGAAAAGAATTATACGATGATCTTGCAGTCGAACTACACAGACCTAAAAAAAAAAGTTTCCGAGACGTAAAGTTGTTGCAAACGCTGTAGATGATATCTGGGCAATAGATTTGGTAGATGTATCCAATCTGGCTCAGTTTAACGATAATAAGAAATATTTGTTTAATTTCATAGATGTTTTTCAGCAAATACGCTTTAGTGTGCCAGTTTCAGATAAAACAGGAACGTCAATCACTGATGCGTTAAAACAAATAATAACGAGTACCGAAAGAAAACCAAACAAAATCTGGACTGATCATGGAGCCGAGTTTTTTAACAAAAAGTTTGAGCAGTTTCTAGAACAAAATAATATTAAAAAATACGTTACAGGAAACGAAGGCAAAAGCGTTGTTGTCGAGAGATTTAATCGCACGCTAAACGAAAAATTACACAAACATATGACAGCTAAAAACACCAACAGGTACATCGATGACCTTTCTCAAATCGTAGGCGAATATAATAACACGAAACATCGAACCATCAAAATGTCACCCAATGACGCTATCAAAAATCCAATATTAGCAAACGAAAAAACATGTACCGCAGACATAAATTTAAGGTCGGTGATAAAGTTAGAATCTCTTTGACTAAAAAGATATTTGAAAAAGGATTTACTCCAAACTGGAGCGAAGAAGTATTTGTTGTTGATAAAGTACTCTTAACAAGTACCTGTAACGTACGCGTTAAAAGATCTGGCAGGTGAGCTATAGTAGGTAGTTTTTACGAACAAGAACTACAAAAAACTGAACAAGATGTTTTCGTTATCGAAAAAGTGATTAGGAAAAAGGAGATAAAAGTTTAGTCAAATGGCGTGGTATAGTGATAAATTTAACAGCTGGATTCCAACCCGGTCGATTTTATCGACTGTGAAATAATGCTATTATAAATTTCCTCATACTTTCGTTGATAGATTTGCATTTTACTGGTTTACATAATGATATTAGATATTTGTCTGCGATCGTCAGAGATCGTCATAAGATTAAAAATCTTGACAAAGATGAAATCAAAATTTTATATTTTTCTGTCGGTCTGGAAATTTAATGTTTAAAAAAGGTCTGATTAACTGCAAAAATACCTGCTGTTCGGTAACGGTAAAATTAAATTTTATAATTTTTTTAGCAATGTGATACTTGACATTATATTTTCCAGTGGTTGGTCTGCTATAATTATATCTGTTACACGACGGTGACTATTTCACCATCATCAGACTCGTTGTTATATAAAATATCATCTTCGTTATAACCAACAGATTTGTCTATCATATCATTAGAGATTGTGGAGACCTTATCGCTGATATCACAAGTATCGTATTTGATCGAGTCGTTTCATCATATCCATATAATAATATACTTTTTATCTAATTTGTTGTTATAAGATGACTGACAAGGTAAATATCACCAAAAAGTTAATATAATAAAAACTACCACGAACTGACCGAAGCGGTAAGAAAATGCTTGTCAGGTTATAGTTCATATTCCGTTGACGTTTTTGTAATGCAAGGTGATTCTCATAAAATATTACTAACAGAAGCAGAAAAAAATAAAATTAATGAAAGTGCAGTAGTGACGCTAAATTTGATTGCGATGATATTATTAGCATTTGCTCATCATTGTTTGACTAAAACCGAATTTAAAATATTATTAATCATCATATCTAAAAATAATACTAGCATCATATTTGTTTGAAAAGCTGATTTTGTTGCTCCATCAGCTACAAATTTACTGCTCTGGGATTTATATTATAATATTTCGCCGCAGCTGTAATTGATTTGAATTTGATCTCCTCATCCGTTTCAGGTTTAACGAAATAACAGGTTTTATTTGGGCATCTAAAATTAATACCACCACCTCGTCCTTTTCTCACATTTTCCTGTTGGGTCACTAGCTCCAGATTTCCAATCGATTGTCTGTTTTTACATTATTGATATGATTAATAACCAGACCATTGGGTATAGATCCGTTGAACACCTCGTAAACAAACCTATGACCAGTATAACAAACTTGATCTGTCGATGTTCCTCTAACAGTTACTATAAGATATCCCATATTGTTCATAGAACTAAGAACTTTTTAGTTTTTCTGTTTCTAATAATACCGCGATCGTTAGCCTCGTATAAATCAAAGACCTGGTGCGGCTGAAACTCGTCTTGTAAGGTTAAATTTTCAATATTATCATCAGTGACTTTACCGTTATAATGATATACTCGTTTCCCCTCTGGAATGTCATCGCAAAATAACGTATAAAAAAATCTTTTCTAAACATCGTAATTCCTTTCAGTATTATCTCCCTTTACACTAATCGTATAACCCGCTGGCGTTGCTTTACCAACAGATATTCCAGTTTTGATATTAATAACCGAACGTAAGTGCATTTCCAGCGTACAGGTTTGTACTTCGCATAAAAGTGATATACCTCTTGCTCACGTGCGCTTGTCAGATTTACTGTCATTATATTATAGGTGATATTTTTATCTCTAATTTTTGTTCTAGCGCATGCGCCAGTGTGCGGTAAATTATCAATTAGATATTAGACTATAGTATAGCGATGTTGAAATTGCGTGATATAGCCAAGAAGAGACTATTGGAGAACCTGTTAAAATAGCGACTGCTTTGCAGGTTTTGATAATAGTTATCAGTTTGATAATCAAATGTTTTAGTAAATTTTTCTGAAACAAATCTCTTTCATCTGCTACAGACGACTGTAAAACGTGAGCTTGAAAAACACAAGGGTCTAAGATTGTTAGTGCAATATCACGTTATATTTTCAAACTACTTGTGACGGAAGAATCTACTAACAAGGAAATTGCAGACCCTTACATCAACGCAAAATCTAGACGTGTTTTACTTGGTAGTGATCTTTTGTCACTATCTAATGAAATACACAAGAAATTTGGAAAAAAATAGAAGAATTTACCGAATTAGGTTCGGGTTGGAAGTTTGAAATGATCAAGGAAATTTTGTTTCACACGATGAAATATGACGCATTACGCGGTAGTTCGTATATCGACCTGCACCAAAATAAAAATAAACAGTGCTGTATAAACATAAAAACGTCGATAGCAAATGTTTCCAATGGGCTGTTCTTTCCGCGCTATTTCCAGCAGAAAAAAATGCTGATCGTGTTGAGAAGTATATCAGTCACGTGTCAAGATTAAATTGTGCTGGTATTGACTTTCCAGTGGCAGAAAATCAAATACCAAAGTTTGAAAAGCAAAATAATGTTTCGATTAACGTTTTCGGATTAGATGAAAAGAAAATGTCTATCCGAGGTATATTTCAGAAAAAGCTTCACAATCGACTATCAATTTACTGTTTTATATAAAATCATTACGTTTGGATCAAAAACTTTAACAGATAGTTGGAAGACAGTATAATAAAAATAACAACAAAAAGTTCTTTTGTTATCGCTGCTTGCACGGTTGTAGAGACAATGAAACATTACAAAAGCATTTGCAGTACTGTAGTGACGTACAAAGAATAACAATGCCATCTAAAAAAGATAGCGTGTTACAGTTTGTCCATCATAATCACAAACTAAAAATTCCTTTCGTCATATACGTCGATTTCGAATGCTTACTTCAACCTGTACTTGGCGTAGAAAATGATCCTAACCAATCGAGTACAAGAAAAATTCAAAAATCATGTTCCATGTGGAGTAGCGTACAAGGTAGTTTGTTGCGCTGATTCGAGATTATCTAAACCAATCCAACTCTATCGTGGTAAAAATCCCGCTGTCTGGCTTCTCAAGCAATTGATCAGCGAAGTTGATCATATAACTTATCGTTTGAAAAGAGTAACTCCAATGTTAAAATTAACACCTCAACAAGAATCTGATCACGAGCAAGCGAAAATTTGTTATATTTGTGAAAAAAGCTTTTGACCCTGACAATGTCAGGAAAAAGTACGTGACCATTGCCATTTGGACCGGACAGTATCGTGGAGCGGCTCATGACCAGTGTAATTTAAAATTTCACGCTCCAGATTTTATTCCAGTTATTCTTCACAATTTTCGAGGATATGATAGTCACATCATCGTAGAAGCTTTTGGTGATCCTGAGATAAAAGCTCATCTAAAACTCAATAATGTCATCAAATGCATTCAAATAATTTTGAAAAGTATATGTCAGTTACGCTAGGTAAATTACGTTTTATTGACAGCCTGCAGTTATGGCAGCATCGTTAGATGAGCTAGTAAAAGGTTGTAGTAAATTTAATAACCTAAGAGACTGTTTTGGAGATAAATTTAATCTATTAGCTAAAAAAGGAGTTTTTCCATACGAATATCTCGACGATTGGAGTAAATTTGATGAAACATCTTTACCTGGCAAAGACAAATTTTACTCGCAACTTAAAAATGAAATTATCACTGTTGACGAGTACAAGTATGCACAAGATATCTGGAAAGAGTTTGATTGTGAGACTTTTGGTGATTATCACGATTTTGTATTTGAAAAATGACGTGTTATTATTAGCAGATGTTTTTGAAAGTTTTTCGAGAAGTGAGTTATAATAATTACGGACTAGATCCTTGCTAGTATTATTCTGCCCCCGGACTGTCATGGGATGCTCTGTTAAAGTTTAGTAAGGTAAGGTTGGAATTACTGACTGATGTTGATATGTTCAATTTTATTGAAAAGGTAATCCGAGGCGGTATTGCGTGATAACGAAGAAATATGCTTGAAGCAAACAAAAATATTTGAAAGAGTATAATCATGACCTTCCTTCGAAGTATATAGTTTATCTAGATTGCATTAACTTGTATGGGTATTCGATGGCAGAACCAATGCCGTTTGGTGGATTTCATTAGATCACGGCTGATCAATTTCTATCAGAGACAGAAAAAAGATACCCGACGATGTTTCGTATTTCGTTGAAGTTGATCTTGATTATCCAACTTCGCTACACAAATTGCATAACGATTACCCTTTCTGCGCGGAATCGATGGTTATAGAATATAGTTTGTTATCAGAAGAACAACAAGCGTCAGCATTACCAAGACAACATTCTATGGTAAAGAAACTAGTACCAAATTTGCTTCATAATACGTAATTATGTTTTGCATTTGTACAAAGCGTTAAAAATAGCACTCGAAGCTGGTCTCTTGATGAGAAAAGTTCATCGCGAACAAAAATATTATCAGTCGCCGTGGATGAGAGGTTATTATTACTCGAACACTACAAGAAGAGCTGCGGCAAAAACTGATTTTGAGAAAAACTTTTTCAAACTGATGAACAATTCTGTTTTTGGTAAGACGATGGAGAATATTAGGAAACGCGTAAATATCGAACTAGTCAATGATGTCAATCGCAGAAACAAACTTGTGTCAGACGATGATTTTGTGAGCATGAAAATATTTAATGAGAATCTTGTTGCGATACAAAGAAGAAAAACAAATCTAAAACTAAACAAGCCGATCTACGTTGGAGCTTCAGTGTTAGATTTATCAAAGTGGCTGATGTACGATTTTCATTATAATTTTGTTAAAAATCAATGGCCAGCTAGTAGATTATTATTTACTGATACTGATTCGCTCGTATATGAAATCGAATGTGAGGACATCTATCAGGATATGGATGATAATAGATATCTGTTTGATCTTTCTGATTACTCACGTGACAGCAAATTTCATGACGACACAAATTAAAAGGTTATTGGTAAGTTCAAAGCTGAAATGAACTCGAGCGCTATCAAATACTTTATCGGATTACGTAGTAAAATGTATGCCGTATTGTTAGACAATAATAAAATAACAAAAAAGGCAAAAGGTCTGCCTCGTGATTTTGTTAAAAAGTTTATAAAATTTGATGACTACAAGTACGCGCTTGATGGTGGTGTTAGTTTTATAAGAGCTATGTCAATTCGGACAAATCATCATAAGCTCGAAACAGATGTCCTTATCAAACGCGGTTTGAGTAATTTTGATGATAAACGTTATTGCGAAAATGGGGTAGATACACTTGCACTTGGGTATTGTCATGATGATAGAGATATACTTGACATTATCTTTGCAAACTAAAATTTTATCTAAACTTTAGAAATAATGTTTGAAAATTTGACAGTGACAAATAGCTACAGTAGCAAAATCAAATATCTAATGATGGACGACAAACCATTGACAGTTGAAATTAATAATGAAACATCAGGCATATGCTTTAGTGGTACCCGTGACAAGTTAAAACTTTCGCTCATCAGATCTGATGACAACGAGTATTTTAATTATCTCGAACAATTGTATCAAAAGTTGCTAGCGGAATTTAAAAACTTTCACTGTCCGATTAGTCAGCAAAAATACACCAAACTTACAATTGATCTTGATCGGTCAAAGGTGTATTTTATCGACAAAAAAATACCCTCTTAACAAATCACAAATAAAAGATTTGTTTGAGTCCCGTCGTTATGTGAGCGGTAAAGTAAAGTTTAGCCTCTATCACCATGATAATGAAATATTTTTGATATCTACAGTTGAGACATTAACAGTTGGTAATGAGGTATAATACCACTTACCTTACTGGAATTCTAATGCTTAATTTAGTCCACAATCGCCACGTTCTGCTAAATCGTAATGATTTGGAAGATTGAGTCTGACATATCATTTTGCTTATTCTGGAAGATCACGTAATTAAATTTTACCTGTTACCTAGATATTTTGCATCAGGTGTTCTATTGTATTTGTTTGGAGGTCTAGAGGGGTGGGGAGAGGGGTTGTTGAGCTCGGATTCTTAACGCAATTATTGATTGCAACAGGTGTTCTATTACGTTACCTAGGTATTTTGTATTTGTTTGGAGGTCTGGAGGGGTGGGGAGAGGGGTTGTTGAGCTCGAATTCTTACTTTCTCCTACTACTTTATAGTCATGTATACACTCTCGTGTTTTATGACTTTAAGCCCTGATCAGGGCTAGTGGCCTCTTCCCCTTCTGGGGCCGGGCTCACCCGTGTCTCAGTGCTAGACACTTTTGCCCCGGCGCGTGGGCCTATTAACCCCCCTGGTGGCTCACCGCCTTGGCCGGATGTTACCTTTCGGTAACATTGCTATCCAGGAAGGCGCTTAGCCCTAGGGCTGGGCTTTTGGTCGTGGTGCTGACCTTTATTTGCTGACCTTAAGACCCTTTGATTGGCTGCGTATTGTAACAGAGCGTAACGGCATTCTGCCTCAACTCCCGCCTACTAAAGTCCCCAATGTCTAAGTTCACATAACTTTATCTCAGGTGGATTATTGTCAAATTTAACCAGTTTTTCCTACGGGTGTCCCTATACCAATGATGTGTTGGCCACCTATTCAATTATCCAAATGTTCCTGAGTTGTGAATTTTGAATATATTTTGATGAGGTTGAATTTTGTGTACTTAGCGTACTTATATGGTTCTAAAAAAAATTAATTCAATCTCTAGGTGTATGTCACCTAATTTTGACATTTATCACCGCTTTGACAATGTTTGCATTTTAATTTTGGCTGTCTTTCCAAAGGATCTCGTTTTAATGTTGGGTCTTCCAGGCCAAAGTGAAGACATAGGTTGTAGACTTATTTTCGAACAGTTGACCGCGCGGCCCGGACTGTCCATCACTAATTATTTTTCCGTTCCGTTCACTTTTGTGATTGTAGCCTTTACCAGGTTACTTTTCGGTCTTTGTGTCATTAATAAAAATTTATTTTGTCAACGAATATAGATGCACGGACGTCGAGGAAAACGATTTAATAGTTCCAAGCCAGTGTATATACAAATCAGCATACAATAGTATAGTATTGTAAAACCTTTTTCTAACAGGAAAGTCAGTTGGAATAGTAACAACAACACGAGTAACCCATGCTACACCTGCAGCAACCTATGCACACGTGGCTAACAGGGATTGGGAGGGGGATCACTATACTTCCGGAATCCCTGGGGGTTGTAAAGATATTGCTGCCCAGCTCATTGATGATAATCCAAACATTCAGGTAAGCGACAAACCACGCCTTTTAAGTCTTTTATATTTCAGGATATATTATTACCGGATAAATCTGTTTTTGATTTTCTGGACAAAGAGTTTGTTAGCTTCTACCCATCATTTTTATATTCTTCGGAAGGTTTTCTTTTGTTGCTTACTGCACGAATATTAATGTTTCCACGTTAGCAAACGAAAGGTTTAGTTAAAGAAATATATGTGTCTAACTTCGTCGTTTTATTTCTATATCTTTGACTCACAAATATGATCGCTTAGGAACACTTTTCTTTGGAAGTGAAGTTTATAAGAATGCATAGCGTTTTGATTTAATATAAGAACCGATCGACAAGTACAAACTACATTATACCATTTACGTTACTTGGTTGAATATTCAACGGTACTTACAACACGTTGGCTATATCAAGTCGAGTAAATAGAAACTAAGTACTCGTCATGACGTAATCAGTTAAGTATTGCAACTGTCATTAGAATCAACCAATTAAACACTAGAACTGAACCACAATGCAGAAGGTTGTTCCATATAATGTAAAGTGGATTTAATTATGTTTATAATTTACTACATACGCCCCGTATATGTAATTTGACTCATTCATACAGTTTGGATTATTGTATTACAAAATATCATTATTAGAGGTCTTGGCATTTATGTTGTCTTGAACGTAAGATCATCCAGTATGACTGGTCAAAATTCTTTTGTACAATTTTAATCCCTTGTCTTTTTCTACCCTTATAACTTTCTTCTTATGCTTATCATTTTTAATGCAAACAAGATCTTCCGTTTTTAAATAGTATAGATCCATTTGCAGCTGCATTTTGTTTCTTTAAATTTGTTTGTTGTTCTTATATACGATTTTTCTTTCAGACCGCTTCGGTGGTCTAAGTTGTTAGAGCGTCCGCCCCGGATGCAGGAAGTCGCGGGTTCGAACCCCTGCTGGGTTATACCAAAGACTTATAAAAATGGTACTAACAGCTGCATCGCTAGGCGTTCAGCAAAAAACACACACACGTGTTTGTTTCGATTTCCTGAATTAAGATGGCATGAATAGTTTATGAAACTATTCGTATCACTAAAGTTTTATAACTTTGCGAAGAAGGGCCGAGGATGGGTTTGTCCACGTTTGTTTATGTGCTTACCTAAACTCCTAATTTTACATTAGTTAAAACTGGATGAAACTTCGGAAACTATTATCCTCAATAAATAATCAAAACTTCTGAATTTAACTAAACTTTTTAAAATTACCATGATCTGACCTATATTTTTCACAACATTAATTATTTGTACCTTTTATGCACTGTCTTCCCGTCCTAATGACACTCCTTCAAATCTAAATTTGTTAAAAAGAGAGGTAAGGAAAACCCTTTTTGTTGTCATTTCTTCCTGCTTTATCTATATATAATGCTAATAATATCTTTGAAACTGACGCATATGTACAATACACCGTTATAGGATTGTGCTATATCTTTTTCTTTCATTAATAACAACAGTGGCATTTTGCTGCAAGGTGGAGATTCCATGTTGCACTGTATAACACATTAATAAAGGAGTGTTAAAACTGTTTATTTATGTATTGAATATACCTATGAATATATAGTTTACTTTATATCTGTATCAGTGGCGTACACTCAATATAAATTTAAGTTCATTCTCTCTCTCTCTCTCTCTCTCTCTCTCTCTCTCTCTCTCTCTCTCTCTCTCTCTCTCTCTCTCTCTGACATCGATCGATTGATCTTCACTCTATATAGCTATTACCTTCCGAATATAAATACTCTACTCCTCCTGCAAGATATGCTTTGCGGGAGGCCTAAAGAAACTTACTCAAAGTTCTATTCTGTCGATGTTTTTAAACAACACTGCATACATATGCCCGTATTGACTACGTCATATAGTTACCTTTTAATCGAACAGAGCGGTGATTGAAACAAGTTCTGTATGTTTTTAGGTAATTATGGGCGGAGGAAGACAATTCTTTTTGCGATATGACCAGCGGGATCCAGAGCACGGTTCTAATGCCCATTATGGACGCAGGGACGGTAGAGACCTGATTCAGGTAAGGTCCTCATTAAGTATGGATTCAATGAAGACGTTCTGTGGTGCTTTATCGTAGATCAAGCGTTTCGACCCAGTTCTTTTGTTTCGTCTTAGAAACGTTGTCATAATTCAAGATAGATAGCAAATGAAGAAAGAACACTAATCTCGGAAATTATGCTGAATGGAATTATGTGTTGCTGATGATTGATGAACTTTAAAGAAGTATTGAGTTACAGTTCGTTTGCAAGAAACATGTCATAAACGTAATGGATAGTATATTACATAATTCATGATTTGATTGTACATATTAGACTGCGGTGAGTAAGGAGAGAGATCTTTGAATAATCATTAAACTGGGAAGTGTTGCGTCACCACAGCTTGAACAATGCTGCGATAAAGAAAAGTTAAAGAATTTGAAACAATTTTTTCTTTTGAACTTTTCATCAAGATTTGAATATAAACATATTCGATTTTATTCTCTTATGTAATTACAGAGAACAGAATATAAGATGGTCATTATTTCTTTACATGCATCACCATATAATAACCATATAGAAGTACTTTTATTAAATTATTCGAATGAATTTATGCACTTTCTGGTTTGTGACCATAATGGTAAAAATAAAGGTTAATTCGCCGGATTGGGTTCATGCGATGGTCGTTCGAGAGTTATGCTTTGGTACGTTGCTGTTTTTTGAATGGATATGTGTAGTTTTTTAATCTTTTTACGATTCTGAAGCGATAAAAGGCGCGTGAGAAAAATTGAATCGAGCGGAGGTCACCTTTGCGTTCCTTGTGTTAATTTATAATACCGTTAAGGTGATTACATGTTGTCAGAGATTTCGTCGTGCTTTATTGATAAAACTGCAGATTCCTGTGCTTGGATAATGATCGCGGATCTAATTCTTAGACATTCCTTTCAATTTTGAGATGGTTTCATCGTTTTAAAGATGGTCGCGATTCCATGGAAGATGAACCGCGTTATTCATGATAGTTTTCTGCGATTGCCGATTGGTGAGCTGGAAATAGCTGATGTGAAGCAAGAATATGACGAAGAAGCTCGATGCACAATGGAGAACATTTTTTATTATCTCCGGCATTAATTCCTAAACTGTTTTTAATATAGAGAAGGACCATTTAAAGCTCAAAGGGTTTGTGAAAATGGGTCTCACATTTGTTGACGACTGATGAAAAGGATATGATTAAAATCTCCAATTTTCAACTCAACAAATACGAAAAGACTAATCAAAGACATTTGAATGAAATTGTCACAGGTAATGAAAGATAAGATTTACCTTTCTAAAAACGATTCACCAGAAAATAAAGTTTGGATCAGAGAAAACAATCACAAACCACGAATCGCTCGACGTAGTCGGATTGTAAACAACGTTTTCTAGGCATTACTTTTTTTAATACAAAATGCCAGATATTCTACGCACCTGTGTCCTACCATGCTAGTGTCACTGGATAGTTTTAAACCTCCAGACTGTTTCGAAAAGTAGAAAGTTGTGGAACGTTATCGAACCATCTACTCTCGCAGCGGTAAATTAGATATGCATTCACTATATGACAACGCATTGGCACCGTTGTGACAGACTTTCTAAATGTTCACAATATCCAAACTTTTTCACATCCTTCGTACAAGTCTGATTTAGCTTCATTTGATTTTTGTCTGATTCCAGTTATCATTAATTTTTAGAGGCAGACGATTTAAATGTTGGTATTAATATCTATCTTTAAATGTTGGTATTAATATGTATCTTTAAATGTTGGTATTAATATGTATCTTTAAACATTGTTATTAATATGTATCTTTAAATGTTGGTATTAATATGTATCTTTAAATGTTGGTATTAATATGTATTTTTAAATGTTGGTATTAATATGTATCTTTAAATGTTGGTATTAATATGTATCTTTAAATATTGGTATTAATATGTATCTTTAAATATTGGTATTAATATGTATCTTTAAATATTGGTATTAATATGTATTTTTAAATGTTGGTATTAATATGTATCTTTAAATATTGGTATTAATATGTATTTGTAAATGTTGGTATTAATATGTATCTTTAAATGTTGGTATTAATATGTATCTTTAAATATTGGTATTAATATGTATCTTTAAATGTTGGTATTAATATGTATCTTTAAATGTTGGTATTAATATGTATCTTTAAATGTTGGTATTAGTATGTATTTTTAAATGTTGGTATTAATATGTATCTTTAAATGTTGGTATTAATATGTATTTTTAAATGTTGGTATTAATATGTATCTTTAAATGTTGGTATTAATATGTATCTTTAAATATTGGTATTAATATGTATCTTTAAATATTGGTATTAATATGTATCTTTAAATGTTGGTATTAATATGTATCTTTAAATGTTAGGAATTAATATGTATCTTTAAATGTTGATATTAATATGTATTTTTAAATGTTTGTATTAATATATATCTTTAAATGTTTGTATTAATAGTTGATACATATTGTTTGAGGTGAAGTATGTGAATAAGAAAGTCTTTACGTGGTGATAAGGATGCTTCGAGGTTGTTGTTGTTGTTGTTGTTGTTGTTGTTGCTGTTATAGGGTTTAACGCCTATTTTCAGTCAGTATTAATGGTGTAGGAAAACCCCCTGAAAACCCCGGAAAGAACCACCGACCAACGAAAAGCCACCAGCAAGCTTTCCCATATACCCAAATTGGCCGAATGCGAGACTCGAACTCACGCAGAGTTGAGATAGCAGTGATCCTTAACGGTGAGCGCTTTAAACCACTCGGCCACTCGGGGGCCTGCCTTCGGTGTTATCATTCATCCGCAGTTTGTTAGCTGTCGTCTTTGCGATGACAGCAATTCCACTTCCGCGGGTGTGGCGTGGGAACGACTTGATGGAGTAACCACATAGTGTTAGATCCACACACTTTGGCTCATCGCTGGATATATTTAAGCCATGTTTATGTTAGGAAAAGGACATCAGCTTCCTGACAGATGATAAAGTTAACACGGTTGTAGTATTAGTAGGGTAAAAGGACCGAGAAAAAAGTCTAAAGGTTCTCTTTTCTAAGACAAGTAAACGAATAAACGCATTCAAACAGAACAGCTGTAAGCAAACCAGCAAACGACCTTAACCACATATAGCTATAAGCAAGTAAAGTTAACAAGTCATCTTAACCATGACTAGCTGTAAGTAAAGTCAACATGTCACCGTAATCACAAACAGCTGTGGTTTAAGCCAGCAAACTACGTTGATCGTAAACAATCCGCAAACGACCTTAACGACCTTAGTCACAATCAGCTTGACGTAAACCCAGCAAACGACAGTGATCAGAAACAGCTTTATGAAAAATTCATTTTTTCTCGCGTGCACAAATTTGATACTGGTATCTAACAAGTAAAGCCGAATTTGATATCAAGGAGGGTGATACGATGCTACGACGGCAACTGTTCCTTTGAATACTATATATCTGTGAATTCTCTGCGTACTATTAAAGATAAAACTAACCAAGCTAAAAGAATGTTTGCAGAAATAAACCTTCACTTGAAATTTACATATAATTTCTATTTTCTCAGAAATGGAAGGACGACAAGCACGCGCGTGCGAAAAACTATAAATACGTGTGGAACGCAACAGACTTTCATGCCGTAGATCCGTCTAGCACAGACTACCTTCTAGGTTTGGTTTATTTACTTAAGTTCTAGATCAATTCCTACACACACATACAAACACACACACACATCTATCTATCTATCTATCTATCTATCTATCTATCTATCTATCTATCTATCTATCTATCTATCTATCTATCTATGTGTGTATGTGTGTGTGCGTGTGTGTGTGTATATGGCTTTAACAATTTTTTAGTCATATCGCTACGATATATGCAGTGTGGCAGTTTAGTGATGTCTAGCATTGGGGCGTCATGCCGCAGACATGTAGCATGATGTTCCACCCAGTCACATTATCCTGACACCAGGCCGACCAGTCCTAACACTATCCTCTTAATGCTTAGAGCCAAGTGTAGCAGCTGTTAGTACCATTTTTGTAAGTCTTTGGTATGACTCGACTGGTGATCGATCCCGTTACCTCCCACATCTGAGGGAAACGCTTTAATCACTAAAGTACTGGTTTATACTGGAGAATGCTTGTCAACATTAACATAATTTGTAAATACGAATATTAACGGCTTCGATCCCATGTCCACGATATAAGGCATTTATCGCACACACACAAACACACACACACACACACACATATATATATATATATATATATATATATATATATATATATATATATATATATATATATATATATATATATAGACAGAGAGAGAGAGAAAGAAAGAAAGAAGAAAGAAATAGAGTAGAAGTGTACTATATATATATATATATATATATATATATATATATATATATATATATATATATATATATATATAGTGTGGGTGTGTTGTTTTATAAAAGGGTAGAGGTTTTTCGTGCTCTGTTCTAAAGGGTGTAAATTTATGGGAGACTAAATTGATAATTTTATAACATCATAAAATATTAAAAATTAATTCACATTGTAATATGCAATTAATAATCTGTGACACAATAAGTTGATCTGAGAATAAAACAATACAAAAGTACCAATACTTATTACAGAAACTGTTATTGGAACACCAATATTATCGGGACACCAATATTATCGGGACACCAATATTATCGGGACACCAAATTTAGTCTGAAGCGACGACTAATGACATACATTTTGAAGAACATGTCATTTTAATTTTTTTGGATAAACATTGTAATTTAGTATTCATTCAATACATTTTAGTTAAATCGGTCTAAAATATACCATTGTAAAATCTCTTTCTATGCAGTACACTGTACTTTTCTCTGTGGACCACTACACCAAAATGACACCTGGCCATAAAGGAGAGTTGTGAACCATTTCATAAATGAACTTATATATTTCATTTTTATATTTAAAAACACATGTTCCAAAGGCTTATAATTTGCACTCCTATAAACACAGCGGTGTTTTTAAGTCAGAAAGATATCGAAGTTAAATTATGAACTTTGTTTATAATATTGACCTATGTTCAGTCTTATTATTATGAGAACATGAATACGAAATTAAGACTTTTACGCAATATCTATGAAAATTTAGTCTTAGTAATGTGAATTTAAATAATGAGAATGCTTAACTAGATAGTTTTTAAAAGTGATATAATAAACTCAAGATGACATAAATAAAATGAATAATATTGGTTTGAATAGTGCCGAATATAGCAACACATTTATGAAAGATGGGATTATATCACAGATAAATTTGGCCTGCTAAATTGAACCCCCTTTCACAAGAGATGAGACATGACAAAATTCTGCACCAATTTATAATCTTATTGATGGCACTGCAACAGTGCAACTTGATTTGATACGTGGTGGACGAAGGTTACTTGAACGTTACCAATGGGAGGAATCCTGTCTCAGGTCAAACGTGTTTTTTAATCATACAAAATATGGTATAAGCCTCCAGTCGAAATGAACGAAATACCGACGTTATCAAAATTACAGATTTATTTCAGTATTCGATTCTTTACTGAAGATACTCCAGACACTATATATATATATATATATATATATATATATATATATATGAAACTATTATTAATTTCAGGTCTCTTTGAATACTCCCACATGAATTATGATTACGAGAGAAAGGATCCTAATCACGAAATTGCTGGAGAGCCATCGCTGGAAGAGATGACGGAAAAAGCCATCCAAATTTTGTCCAAAAATAAGAAAGGATTTTTCCTGCTTGTAGAAGGTTTTGAGGTTTTTTTTGCACCCGTTAAAAACAGACCTACATTTGAGTTCATAACTTATCTTTTGATAAGAATCTTCATAAACTCTATTTTGTATTCTGTATTAGACCTTTAGAGGAAGAGAATTTAACACCCTAAATGTAATTAAATTGTGCCTTCAACACAAAATAGATACATACGTAAGTCGGAACAGGAAGGACTCCTCTGAGGTAAATAACGGCAACCAAGTAAACGCTATTCACATAAAATTATTCCATGGCATTTATATTTATCTCATATACCATACATGAAGTACAGTTGGAATCATAGAAAATCTTACCGGCCGACTGCAGCTTTTTATAATTTTACCTTTATCCTATGTATTATTATTATTATTATTATTATTATTATTATTATTATTATTATTATTATTATTATTATTATTATTATTATTATTATTAATACTATTAATACTACTATTATTACTACTATTCAATGTTTCATCCATTTAAGAAATATTTTTCTATGCATACCTCTTAAAATATTATGCTGTTCTAGTTTTCTCTCTTTAATAAATTGTACCTGGGATATGATTATCGGAGTAAATATTTTACTTAATTGGTCACACGATGGAAGCTCTTTTTTGCTTTATTAAGTAGCATAACCTAGTTTGTTTTCCACAAATCAATTATTTATTATACACTTTTCTAAGTTTAAACCACTTCATTATTCTGGATAATTTTTCGTTTCTGTGACACAACATAAATATTTATGGTCTTTGTGTTTCTGTGTGTGTCTGTATGTGTTTCTTTATTGTTCCGTGAGACAAACATTGCTTCGTCACTAAATTCATGATACGATACGTATAACGATATTTTGCTGTGATACAAGTCAAATTTTAATTATGAGAACGAAATGTACTTTATATCAATTTTCAACTTTCAATGTATTTTAAATAATTTATTTAAAATTTTTATCGATTTTATATCATCTAATTTGTTATACACATAAAATTTCTAAAAGGTTACTAACATTAATAAAATTCTTAAAGTGTCTACATTCCGCAGTGTTTGAATGTCTGAATGTGACAGTGCAAATGGTATATGTGTTTGTTGTCTCTAAGATAAAAGAAAATGCTTTTCACGTAAGTCAAATTCGGATTGCATTTTCTTTTGTTCACTTCTTTAACGAACCCAACAGTATATGTCTACATTCGCATTTAACCCTATGTTCTGAGATATAAAAAAGAATTTGATTTTAGTATAGTCAAGCAGAATTATTTTAACTTGTGAATTCGGTTTCAATGCCATCATGAATGCTGGATAGTGAAGGTAGTAAGGACAGTTACGAATAAAAGAGATATGCACTCCTTAAAGTTTGTTCTACTTTTAGACGTATCCAGATATGGTATGTTGGCCATAATGTCCTAATTATATCTCTGCTAGCCAAGACTGTGCTGACATGCTGTTAAACGCTTAATAGATACACATACACACTAGCATACATAATAAAAATCAAGCACAAAGGTACAAATCATAACCTCTGTGCTACTTTGCGTCGAATACCATATACAGATATACAATAACTGCAAATTCTACCTCTGTCAGAACACTATTATTTACAAATTCAAATATTTCACAGGTGGTTTGATAGACCATGGACACCACGAAGGAAGAGCACTCCTTGCCCTGTATGACACTTTAGCCTTTGACAAAGCCATTGCCAAAGGTGATAGCATGACTAACCGTAACGACACGTTGATTGTTGTCACTGCTGACCATAGTCACACCATGAATATAGTAGGATATCCATCGAGAGGGAACGATATTTTAGGTACAGAAAATTTGTTATAATTGATTTTCTTTATTTTTCTCGAAATAAAAGGTAAAGTCTATTTTACTTTAAAGCTATCTCCACCAAAAAAAAAAAACGAAATATGAAGATCTGAACCTTACTAGGCAAAACGCTTGGACTTGCCCGGCCTATCACAATGGTGGCTCGGCCCTAACAATAGTAACTAAAATTGACAATTTCAGTGCAGACCCAAATACAAGAAAGTTTTCGATAAAACTTTTGTTATCAAAGATTTTTTTATACTGATAATTTTTATCGTAATTGTTCCAACTGTTGATACTTGTATTAATGGCCATCCATAAATGACGTCACGCGATTTTTGGTACATTTTTGCCACCACCACCCGTAACATGTCGTTAGAAAAGCCAGACCCCCTCAAATATGACGTCACAAAGCTCTGCCCCCTCGGACTGGAAACGAAAGAATGATATTTGGAATAAGCCACTATTAGGGCTAGTAGGGGTGTTGGTAGACGAGTCCGTTTTAATTTGAGCTCACGCACGACACGCGTAAAGCTACTTAAAACGTCATTAAATAAATCATAAGCAATCATTAAATAAATCGTAAGCAATCCAAAATGAAAATAATGTGGAACTTTTATTTAAAGGTGCGCATTTTGATGTGCCGTCTCATTTTTAAATACCCCCTCCCCCTCGTCACACATCGTCACAAATGTGTGGCGATGGGTGCCATTTACTCGCGGACCTAGGTTCGAAACTCCGTAAAGTACAAATTTAATTTCTCTAACCTGTATGATAGTATTGTCTGCATTAAACTATATATATATATATATATATATATATATATATATATATATATATATATATATATATATATATATATATATATATAATTAGGATTTTCTCTCAAGTCTCTTCAGAACATTAATCGTCAGTACTTTTGTCTATCATTATAGGATTATTTGGAATTTAATTCGCAGTACCGAAATCCTTTTGTACATGTTCACTTTGTATTCTAGGGAAATAAATTATCTGTAGAATTTTACAAAGCTTGTAGATTCTAACTCATTTTCTTTACTTGTAAGATCATATAGTCGTTATATATAAATATATGAATTATCAAGTATATTCGTGAATTTAATTTTAACTCAAACCAGTTTAAAGCAGCCGCCTTTGAGAAATGGTTCTATTGACTTTAAACACAGGTGACCTTCGAACGAAGGTCAAGTTTTTTTTATTTTACAACAGTTACCTTGCACTAATCATTATTATTATTATTATTATTATTATTATTATTATTATTATTATTATTATTATTATTATTATTATTATTATTATTATTGCTGCTGCAGTTGTTGTTGTTATTGTTACTCTAATTAGTTTTATTTCAAAAAAAATCTTCTTGTTATATTCTTAAAACCCTTTATTTTATGACTATCTTTCTTGGCACAATGTATTCTGTAGGACGTATTCTGTATATACACGTAAGAAGATATCAAGTTCAGGTTCTTGTAAGCTTTACTCGGCTGTCTCGGAAGCAGCAGATCTAGACCAAATATAAAAAGCTTCAATCCAATGCTTAATAGGTCACTCTTGTTCAAAGGTTTGTGGTGCCTTCTAAATTGAAACGTCGGTTCCATCGTGTGTTTTCTCTTGAAAATGTGTACGATTTTTTTTTCTTCTAAGTATTGGTGTGCTTGAGGGACTGGCAACAACATTTATAGTTCGGTTGCACTAAGCCCACTATTAAGGTCTTTTCACAAAGTGGCTTCACTTACTGTCTGTTGGGCAATGATGGTAAATTTTCTTTCCAAAGGACATAATACGTGCCACAGATGACCTGGTTGGTTCAAGGAATCAAGCATAGTATTCGTGTGTTTGGTTCCAACACGCTAACAGCTAAACTACCAGGCGCATCCCAAAATGAGGGGCTGGTGTAGGGTCAATAAGAACGACGAATTACCTAAACTATTTTCGCCAACAACGAATTTTGTAAGAAATATTTCATCTTGATTTAAACTTTAAAAATAGCAATCGAAAGATTAATCAGTGAAAATAACACTGACAGCATGAATAAACATTTGCCCATCAATGCACGTGACATCTATTTGTCTGAATAATATAATTCTCACAGAAACAAGAGCTTCATTTATTTATTTAGAACGGTTACAGTCGATACGTTAGAGTGACTTCTTAAAGCAGTAAGAAAAATGTTGTTTTGTTATTTTATATTCTCTGGAAATAAAACAAGGTACATTGTCATAATCTTGAACAGAGATATTAACTGCGTACGTAACTTGTACATTTCAGAGGGTCTGTAACTGTGAGCAATTGTTAAAAAAGAGATAAGCGTTGCAATTCTTAAATGGATGCAGAAGATAATTTAGCATCTTTAAAGAAAAAATCTGCACCTGAATCTTTTTATGTGGAAAGCTTTTTTCCGCAAGCGAATAAAATTTCACTCAAACAAAATTCCCTCTGAAAAGCTGCACTGTTCACTTGTTGAAAATCATACCAAATATAGTGTTATTCAAGATGAGTAACTCTAGCAAACCTCCAGATAAAGTCAAGTTAATTGCATTCAACATCCTGAAAAATTCAGATGCTATCTTGCATCTTTAGAAGAAAAAAATTCTACCAAAGCATACAACTTACATAGTTTACATCATTTTCTTTGATTAATAATTAGTAAGCTGGGTAAAACACAAATAATTTTAAATATGGCATCATGCTTAAATTCAAAAAAGCAAAGAAGAGAGAATAACAAAATAAGAAAAAGCAAATTCAAAAAATGAAAAAGACCTGAACAATACTTATAAACTGGATTAATTCCTTTTCTGTACAGAATAACAAAAGTATATAAGCAAATATTTAAATAAATACTACTAATTTACTTCTGATTAACTTTTTGTTCTTTAATAACTTTAAAGCTCCTCAGAACATTTTTTGTGCTATTTATATCGCCAAAGTCGTATTCGGAAAATATTTTGTATCCCTTAATGTTTAATTTAGATTGAGCATTCTCTACAAACGTAAACACCATACACCATGCAATCTGTAATTTATATGGTGCACTCTATTTTACATGGAGCACTGTATAACTCGTAAATATCATGCACCATAAAATTGTGCTTAATTCATCACTATTCTAGAGAATTATATTTTAGAAATATAATAATCAAATGCATGAATTACGTATATCATATCATCTGTATTATTTTATTATATTATTTTCTGTCCCTAATTCACGTTTGCTAGACTTGTACACAGGTAAATCTCATTCCCAACTAGGACATGAATCGTCTTAGATTTGCAATATGTGACGCGGACAAAATAATTAAAGGTAGCACTACCGTATGTTACAGAAATGGTAGGAAACGGTATCAAGAAGATAATCATGCCATTAGGAAAGGTTCCCAGACGGTAGGAAACTTCACGCTTCGGATACAATAACACTTGGAAATGGTCATGCACAGTACAAAACGGTACAAAGAAGATAGAAAGAGATGGCATGGAATGGAAACAGAAAACTGGACTGAATACGAAATAGTACAAATTAACATGCAAACTGTAATGCCATGTGACAGAGCGCTAAATCTGGCGCAAAAGACATAATGGTACTTTATGCAGATTCCAAACAGTATGTTTCCTGAGATACATATTGTCTTGGATATCATAATGTGCTTCTATTTTAAATGTTCATACCTGTCTATATACAGCCTAACACTGTTTGGTAACATGAATCCTAATTTCAACTCTTAAGTCATGCGATTAAAGTTATTTTTCTGTCACCTCTTTATCTTTGCAGGCAAAGTTGATGATAGTCATGGTGGTTACTCTCGTGGCTCCGATGGTCTTCCGTACACCACTCTGCTGTATCTTGATGGACCTGGTTACGATGTGCATTCTGGTCATAGAAGTAATATTACCAGAGTGAACACAGGTACGCCATACTAACTCTCTTATTCATAAAATATATTTATCTGACGTTAATTGTATTAGAGTCTTGCAAAAAATAATTATCTCACTCTTTTAATTAATATTGGTTAGCGTGGATGAAGTTACAAAAACTTTTTACAAACCACTGAAAATGAATGTGACTGTCTTACTATTTGTTTAGGGGCCCCGAGTGCCCGAGTGGTCTAAAGGGACCCCAAGTGGCCGGGTGGTCTAAAATGCTCACCGTTCCGGATAACTTATGTCTCACCTTTGTCTGCGTGGGTTCAAGTCTCAGGTTCGGTTAACGTGAGAAAGTTTGCCAGTAGCTTCTCGTGCGTCGGTGGTTCTTCCAGTGGAGTTCTAAGGTTCTTCCTATACTAGTGATACTGGCCGCCATGTATAGCCTATCTTGTGATGAACCGTACAACAACAACAACAACAATTTGTTCAAGTTAACAATTGTTATGTGTGGTGACAGCTCAAACACGAACTATACTCCACTCTTATTGTCCAAGAGTTTGTGATGCAATGTGAAACAATGATTGCCTCTTAAAGGTGTCTGACAATACTGCAGACTTTGGATTCCAGACACCATATACAAATTGTTCAGTTCAAACAGACAAATACAAGAGTATGTTATTCCCCATATATATGACGATTATCATGCGAGATGTATATGTCATTATGTTCATATGTCATGAACACAATACTAAACACAGAAGACTTAATAAGCACAAACAGGAAAGCTTGTATTTTGGCCATTCGGATGTTGTGCATGGTTCGTTGCTCTTTTGTGCTACAGTCAACAATATCTATTTGCAAATTATGCATAACTACCCAATCAAATTGCACCAACGTTTAAAGGGTACATTCTCGTATCAATGCATTTTGCAAAGGATGAATATCAGAATATCGAATACAATGATTGCTACTTTAAAGCAGTCTTGATAGACTTAAAATACGCAATATAGAATCTTATCAAATCTGAGTGGGACCATTCTGGATTAGCGTTTTGAAATTTTGTCATGGTGTAGGAAACAAGAATTTGGTACTTCTGCATACGACACCTACCCAATGAGATACGACGCCTCCAGAAGAAAGTATTCGATTTTCAGTGCCTTCCAGCTGCATACAAATAATGACAGCGCGCCTTCAAATATGGCTGCGCTGTTAGAAGTTAAAAACCCTCAAAACAATAACTCTTAATCTGCTTAACAGAGTTAGACCAACTTAAATCGTGTAACGTTTTTTTTTTTTATTAAATTTTTATTTCCGTCTCTATTTGTAAATTCAACAGATATGTATGATCCTTTTTTCCTTTTTTTTTACTTAAGTATTTATTCTGGTGTTGGGAATCTATTTTTCATTTACGTTGGTAAGACAACTTATTGAGAAGAATGTATTGATATTATTGTGTAGACATGACAGATTTATATGGTAGTTTTCTTTTTCTCTTACGGCAACATGTCGATTTCCATGCGGTGAAAAAAACATAAATAGATAAATTTTTCATCATGTCTGTATTGTAACGTCACACTTTAAAATTAGAAACTCTTATTATTGATCGCGCATGCTATAGAAATATCTCGCTATCACGACGTTCGATTCATGTTTTCATAATTTAGCCAATCCACAGTAAAGTTATTGTTCTTGCGGAACTCCCATTTTTGGATAGGTACATAGTGCTCAGTTTACTACTGCTTACATATTGATCGTTTAATAGATCTGTGTATATTTCTGTGCCAATGAAGTCCACGTTTATATCTCCATTTAAAATGTCTTAATGTCAGTTTAGACAGTTCTTTACGAAATCATTTAAATATAGAATAAAACCAATGGAAAAATATAAAGTAGTCCATTAAAGGACGTAACCATTTTTGTATTATTCCGTGATCATGGTATTGATCTCGCGAAGCACTAGGTACTATATAAACTGTATTCCTACATTTATACTGCACATTTACTGTAAAATGAACGCATTTGCACAATATATTCAGGTTATCGCTTTGAAAATATTTTTTTAACTGGGTTCACTAAAAGTTTTATTGTTGTTATAATTTGGGCCTGTTAGTTTCATCTGATTAGTTCATTTGTAACTTAAAGCAATAATTTATGGATGATTCTTCCTTTAATTTCCACAGATCGAAATATTTATTTATCGACCTAATTGTATCAAATTGTCTCCAATAGACACTTTTACTTAAAATAGATTTCGCCTTATTAATTACGTCGGCTAGATTAAATCATAACTTTCATCCTGTCAAAATTTAACAGATAAATCAGTAAAATTAAACAAACCGGTACATTAACAAATCGATCATTAATTAAATTATGATCAGTACATATATAAATGTAAAATTTTCAATGAACCGAAGATTTTAAAGATACAAAACTATTTTGTCCGTCAAAACGTTTAGTTTATTCACAATATCTTTGCAATATTCCAAGATTGATCATTTATAATGTACAATAAAATTTAATTAATAATTACTCTCATTTTTCACTATGATTGAATTTCATCATGTTAAACAAACCGGTGCCGTTTAGTTGCCATTCCTACATAGTGAACTGTTTATTACAAAGGAATTAAAATGCATGAGAAAGTAATACAACAAATTATGAAAATACCAATGATACCTCTTTTAATAAATAATTTCTTTCATTTATCACAAAAAGTCTTCGGTCTAGTGGCTAAACTGGTTAGAACCTGATGGCGAGTCATTCCAAAGACTTATAAAAATGGTACTAGCAACTTCCTCAAATGGCACTCAGCATTAAGAGTTTAATATTAGGATTTGGTCGACATGGTGTCAGGATAATGTGAATAGGTTGGACATGATCCTATATGTCTGCATCATGATCCTCCAGTGCTCTACATCATTATAAACGCCAAACTGTAGACATCATAGTGATATAACTAAAATTGTTAAAGCTACGTTAAACATCCAAATCACACAGACAAACACACACACACGCACAGACAAACATACAAAAAGTTCATATATTATTCCTGTATTATAGAGTATATGTAATTATGAAGAACACAATTTACTTATTATAAGCAGAATTAAAAATCTTATTTTGTATAGTAAAACGTCACGTTAATACAAATTATGACAATTTTCCATCACAATACAATCATGAATCGTCTAAACTATCAAGAAGGAAAAGACTGAACAAATGTATAGAAGCACAGTACTGACAACTCAGTCATACTTAATACAGATCTTGCTGTCGAGAATAAATTGCCAGTTGTTTTTCCATTAAACTACTATCCAAATGTCAGCCAAATAATTGGTCTCGAGCCATCTTTTGAAACAATCTATATAGTTTCGTGTCGTTTACAATACAAAACCATATCACAATACAAGTCCAATATTTCCTTTAATAATGTTTATTTATAAAGGTTTTTCTTGTGCTTTTTTCCCCAGGGGAGGGGATGATGGGGGACGTGTTGATGATTGAAATAGTTAATTTCAGATGTGCAGTGTATTCTTAAATCACTTGTGTATATACAGCATGGTTGATGATATTGCACTCAGACAGTCAAAGGATAAGATAATAACGCTGATATCCACAGAAATACCGTTTAATTTGGGATTACAGGTTCTTTAAATTATCCAAGATTCATATATATAATACTATCTTTATAGATCATATTATCCATTACATATCGGGATATTGGGACTCCATTAGATTTCTTTTATTCCATGCATCTAAATTGCGTTACCTTTTTTTAACATTTCCTTGTTATTTGCTTTTTCTTTTAGATGACAAGCATTACCATCAACAGGCCGCAGTACCATTATCTTCTGAAACGCACGGAGGTGATGACGTAGCTATATTTGCACGCGGGCCAATGTCTCATCTTTTTACAGGTGTGCACGAGCAGCACTACATCGCGCACTTGATGGCCTATGCATCCTGTGTTGGAGATTATTCTCTTCAGTCAGAATGCGCAGCCGCAGAGGTGGCCAAGCATCATCCCTAATTTTGCTTTTAAAAAATTGTCAGTTTCGCATTTCTAAAATTGATATGTTGATGAATAAAATCACAAAATATTGGTATAATCTGATTTTTAAAAAATATAGTTTCAAACAATATTTAATCTATTGGTAATTGTCTTTAAGAAAATTTATTTTTTGCAAAATATATATATATATATATATATATATATATATATATATATATATATATATATATATATATATATATATATATATATATATATATATATTCATGCATGTCGACAGTACTATTTTTTAATTTGTCACAACAAATGCGAATTAATTTGGACCAAATGGTAGGTGGGATTCGGACTGCTTCGAGTAAATAAAAGAAATGTCCATTTTCACAAACGTTATTTAGCCCGTGCAGTTCATACCACACTTGTCACTCTTTGGCTACTCCACCTGTTGTTTCTTCTTCTCTTATTTACATTAAAAACGGATGCTTTTGTGTGTGTATACATATATATTATACACTCACGCACACACACACATACAAATATATATATATATATATATATATATATATATATATATATATATATATATATATATATAGAGAGAGAGAGAGAGAGAGAGAGAGAGAGAGAGAGAGAAAGAGAGAGAGATTCTAGATCACTCATTAATGAATTCGTTCAGATTTGCACAAAATGGAGCAGTCAGTGTTTTATACAATATAGATATATCAAAAGGATTTCTTGACAAATACGTGTTGAACTAACAAGATAGAAATTGCAACGTGGAAAAAAGCTATATAAGAGTTAGACCATACTTTAGACGTGGTAGAAGTTAACTTGGATTAAATAAAATTAACGCATTATCGTTCTGCTTTTAGGAAAAGAAGAACTACACGTTTAAGTCACTTAAGTTTTTTTTTCAACGCGTTAGACTGGAGATTTTCAGATGTTAAGGTTATAAATTCAGAGTCAATCTTGCACTCAAAGTGCAATAAAAATATAGGCCATTGACTGTGAAACTAATAGATGTTAAATCAATATTAACATAATACCAATTGTTTCACTGAAACTAAAGATTATTTGGAACAATAAAAGCATAAGGAAAGACTACCACAAAGGCATTGAAATTTAAAAAATCTATCATAACAAGAGTTAGAACAGCCATGAATATCAGACAAAAATAAGCAATTTCTAGCACGTTTTCATTTTAAGAGTGAAGATTTAAATATCAACAAGGAGATAAACGAACTCAATAAACATATAGAAGACGAGCCAGGAAAGTTGGTAGAGACTACCAGCACTGACGAAGAGAAAATCGCCGGCAAATTTTAGGGATCTGTGAGACTATCAATCTGATTCACCGCATCGACACAACACGCGATTGCGAACAGGGCAATACCATTGCCTCATTTTTCACAGTTTTATTTCTTTTAATGTTCTCAATTACAAAGCCATCTTTTTACGTTGCCATTTGTACCTGGAAATGCGGCTGCTGCTTCTAAAGTGAATAAAAAGCTGGCAATATTATTCCTTTTCGTCTAAATTTATCAGAGAATTGACCAGTGTTACCTCTTTAATGTAATTGTGTTGCTTGTTGCATTGTCTTTACTGACGGTCACTCTAAGATCAAGAGAGAGAGAGAGAGAGAGAGAGAGAGAGAGAGAGAGAGAGAGAGAGAGAGAGAGAGAGAGAGAGTTTTCAGTCCTCCCTTAGCGAAGGTGTCATTCCGTCGATGAGGGTGTTGTCACATCGTTGGTACCTAGTTCGAATTGCAAGAGGAAGTCAGACATATTGTAAGCCCTAATGACGTATACTCAACATAAAGAATTACACATAAAATTATTAGATTACACATTAGAATTACGCATAATAATAAATTTTGTTTACTTTATCCAAGTCTTACCAGCTTCATAAGATTCTATAATCTATCATTTTGAGCTTGAAGTAAATAATTAAATATGAATATATACTAAAACTGTAGTAGGAATTACATATTTTTAGCTAATATCTAACCGTTTTTTTTCATGCGGAAAATTTATTAAATTTTTAAACTTAAATACTGAATATATTTTGTAGGTCCTGCAGTATTACTAAATCAATTAATATTGCGCATGAAGTTGGAGCAGGTCATTTTCACAATAATTTAAAATCACAATGCATATAAATCACAGTAAATTCAAACAATCCATGGACATAATTTATAACTAATATTACAGAATAAAATAATAAAGAACAAAAGAATACAGCATGTTATCAGAGAGAACTAAATTGCTTTCCATAATGTCTTTTAAACACAATAAAATGGATCGAGACCCTAATATAGCATTTAGACCATAATGCAATGTATTATTCTTACATGCAAAGGACGTAAGAAGTCTTTGAAGCCGCAATGGCCTATTGCGTAATCTAGCTATATGTGATTCGTATTTATCCCTTATTTGGAGCGCACGTCTGTGGCCCGTTAAGAACCAAATTTTTTAGATCGATATGATTCCTACAACTGGTTAGTCACTTAGATAAATATCGCACCACTTGACTTCAGATCTTATGAACTCTTTATCGTTTGAATACATTTTTGTTTCAGCAAAAATATGAAGTTAATGCAGCTTCTGGTGTTTTTAATTTTCTAACAACGCTATATATTATAGCGACGTATGGTGTGAATATAGATGCTGATACATGTAATTTTAAGTGAATTAAACGTCGTTTACTTAGTGAAATAGATAGGAGGGATTCCTAATATTGTTACTGTTAAACATAACATAATGAACCCCTATGGGGATAACATATCAATGTTGAGACAGCCGATATAATATTTCCTCAATTTCCATTTGCGAGTCAAGTTAAAAAAAAGGCAGCCAAAAATTTTGATTCAAATCAAAACATTCCAGAAGGTGGGATTGAAAACATGTTCACACGAACCCAGCCAATCAGTAAAGAAAATACCGCAAAATAATTTCGTGGGATTATTTGGACCAATCAGAATAACATAAAGTGATATGTTAACGTGACGTGTGGTAATATCAAAGATATGAAACTGCACATACTAGGGGGAAACCATACTTTCGATTCTAAATATGCCTTTTTTCTAAGGCAAATACAAACAGTGAGGTGAAAATACCCCAACCCCCAACCCTCAAGAAAAATCATTGAGGTTGCGAACCTTTACATGACTATTTCTGCAGGAACAAAAGCTTGAAAATATTTGGTTTCAACTAGTTACTTCAAGTTGATGCTGCTACTGAAATTATTTATATTGACCTATAAATTGATGAGCCGTATAGCCATCTGCTATTTTATGTAAATTTATATAACTACAAATTATACCCAGGATATTTCATTGTTAGCAATTTTTGATTATTGGATGACTTAAAAAGCGAATTTAGAGAATTATTTAAAAGAACATTTGCCGGCTGCGAAAATATCACTGTGTTTGTGCGTGGCTATCTTTTGTTAGTCTTCTTGGTTTAAACCGATTGGTTTCAATGATGTAAGGCGGCGTATCCATTTTGATTCCTTTTCTTTCCTGGTTTTTGGAATTCCAGTTGTGGTTATGAGCAATTGCAACAAACGTGTGGGTACTGTAGAAGTTTTCTGCGAATGGACTTCTGAAAATTAATAAATAATTTTCTAAATTGGCTTACTAGTCACTCAATAACTACTATAATAGCGGGATATAATTTGCAATAACTCACATTTACGTGAAATAACAGATGGCAATATGGCTCATTAATTTGTACATCAATATAAAATATTTTTCAGCATCAGAATCAAGTTGAAGTAAATAGTTGAAACATAAATATGTTTTTTGCATTTATTCCTGGGGAAATAGTCACGTAAAGTTTGCAACCTGAATGATTTTTCTGTTGGTTTTGCATGTCTTGTCTCTGTTTTGTATTTGTCTTTGAAAAATACTCATTTAGAGTCGAAATCGATTAGGCTAGTTAGAAATTAATTTTGCACTGTTCGTTCTCTGTTTATTGCATTTATCTCAATAATTCCCTGACACACTTGCAACAACGTCTCATGCAGTTTTTTTTAGGACATTTGAAAGCTATACATGATAAGCTCTGTGCAACGACAGTAGTATACAAAATTGGGATTCTGGACCACTTTTATCACTACGTGATAAAAGAGTGGTTGAGTGTCCCCAAAGACTTTATACTACTGAGTTCTTTGAGTTCTGGACTGCTTTTAGATCTAAAAATCGGGTATTCGGGACCACCCTATGGTTCTGGCTCACTTTTATAAGATGAATATGTTATAAAATTTCACTGCTTTATACTGCTAGTCTTTTTTCTTGTATTAAAGTTGTGCTTTAATAATAGAATGTCTCTTCCGTGTTATCATTGGAGCGTGTATAAGTTAGGACTGAGTGAGAAAAACATGGTTTGAATTAATTTATGAAAAGTTCCAGGAATGGTTAGAGCTTGCAAAGAATGATAGCGTACGCGAATAAAGCTCTGAGTCGTGTGCTTGAGATGATTTATTGTGAGTAGAGTGAAGAGGAGGAGGAATTGATGAAGCGTAGCCAGTTATCAGCATCCAGTGCAGCGTTACAATCAGCAGAATTACATTAAAGATACGTTGAAGCATTTGCATTTGTCAAAGCCTCAAAGAAATGAGGTTAATTACTGGCTGAATAAGGTGACTCGAGTTCAGTTGGTGGATAGTGCGAAATTCAAGAAACTTGAGCATGTGTTTTAACATATCTTTGAGAAGATGGATTTTCATGAACATGCTTCGAAATGTACAATAGTCTCTGGGAAGAGTTTAACGGATGAGTACGATAAGATTATTTCGGAGGCGTTATCTTAGTTAAAGAGGCGGTGGTGACCCAGGAATTGAATTGTTCAGGATAGCCCAACCAGTCGAGCGACTTTTTTTACTTTTGGTAGAGAAAACTTTTTCAACACTTAAGACGTCCTGGATTGTTTTCTTGTAACCCCTGCTCTTAAAAAGATCATTGGATGGGTTCTCCTGAGGAATATTCGAGTGTGTAGGTGATGGGAATGGTTTACTAAACTGTATCGACGACAAAGACTTCTTTGATCCAGTGAAGAGTGTATCTTTGTTCGAACGTATAATTTTGTTTGCTGATTCTGACGAGATCTCATACTTTGAATTTGGCTACACAAAATAAAGCCTCTGTGACTTGTTGAGTTTGGTTGTGATGACCGTGTGAGGTTGTTGAAGTGGCTTTTGCGGACGTCATTTGAATGCTTTGATGCCAGGTATGATTGCAGTGGTCAACGAGATCTGGCAGGTAATGTGTCTGTTTGTGTGCAATTTAGACTTTTAACGTGGCTTTAAGTATTGTTATATAATATTGCTACGATGTCTGCAGTGTGACAGTTTAAAGTGATATCTAACACTCCAGAATAATTCCGCAGACATGTAACATGATGTCCCACACAGTAACATTATCCTAATACAAGACCGACCAGTCCTAATACTCTTAATGCTGAGCGCCTAGTACCATTCTTGGAAGTCTTTGGTATGACTCGACCGGGGTTCGAACGCAAGACATCCCGCATCCGGAGAAAAAACTCGAACCACTAGGCCACTGAAGCAGGAAATATAAATATCACTTAGTATTATCACTGATGAATCTCTTCCACTAGCAAATTTTGTGAGTTTTGTGAAACCGTTCGATGACGGAGATCTTGAGGGGCTTATGGTCGCTGTACAATGTGATAGTATTCTTTTGAAGCCACTCTGAGACGTTTTTGTTAAAAATTCACTCCCGTGATCAGTCCAGAGTTTACGAGGTTTTCGTGGACCAATGATTTTTTTCCAGCGCTTCCACGATATAATTTCCATTTTTATTTTGGAGAAGAATGACCCAGGCATATTTGCTAAAGACATCGATGACAGTCATGGAAATGATCGTTGTAATCGCTAAACTCTTTCATGTCGACTAGATCTGCTGACCATATCCCATATACGTCAACAGCGATGACTGCATCGTAGAAATGCTTAAGTGCGGATTTTTGTAGTTCCTCTATGAGAAATGTCATCATTGGAATCCCGATTCCCAGATTAATTTTAGTGTCAATGATGCCACGCACGAGAGCGTGAAATTCTTAGACTATTCTTCTTTTAAGTCTCTCAGCATGATTGGATGGCATCCCGCTTTATAGTCGGGATGATATCGGTAACATATAACGTGATGCAAAGTGATGGTATCGACACCGTTGTAGGGTTCCTGACGTGAGAGCGGCTGATGGTCTTCATCCGGTTGTTATTCTAAGGCATTCCAGGTCCCTATCATTTCCGATAAGAGCATGGACATCCATGACACCACCCAAAAAAAAATTGTCGATGTCCATATCCTTTACAGTCTCCCACGCACGGATTTCTTTCCACGCGAAGGTCGTTGCAGTGTTTACAAGGAAGAATCCCTTATATAGAACCACTCTACGATCCCAACTTATGTCGTTTAATGAAATGTGTTTTATAACTACAAAAGGCATACCTCATTTGATCAGAATTAGATGATTTTTGGAAACCACCTGGATGGTGTCGATGCTATCCGCTTTGGGTTACACGAGTCCGTGATGGTTATATGAGGAATGGATATTATTTCAGTGATAACACTGTTTCTACGTGTGAATGTCATTGATGCTTTTTGGATGTAGTCGACGCAATACCATTCGCAGATGCTATCTTCGACATTGTAAAGTTGTAGCGAGTTATCTGCCATTCCTTTCTGTGCTTCATGGAGATATCGCACGCCTTCATCGGAGGAAGTTAAACAAACGAATCGATATACTCTACATCATTCGAATGCGGACCATGATTATGGACACTCAGTACGTGCCTTTTCCATCGTAATAATTTTGTAGATTAATGACGCAGCTATTAGGTATCATCTGTTCCGAAAGTTGATCTTTAGAAAAGTTTTATCGGAAAGGGGGAATCTTGGATCATAAGAGATACTCGAGATCGAAGTTGTTTAAGACCTTTTTTCTCATGCCATTACTTTTGGTTCCTGACAGCTGAAGTCCTTTTCAGAATCCGAGAAATCCTGGCAATAACGATCCAGCGATACCTACTAATAGGGTACCGATAAATCCTTCTTGTTTTAATGAAGCCTTTTCGAGCTGTCTTATGTTTAGCGACAGAAGTCACTTGACGCTGGATCCGATCGGGTCCGACAATTGCTGAGGCTTTCAAATGGATGGAGGCAGGTCTTTCGTGATTGGATTCCACAGCGATACATTTTTTTTTCTGCTGCGATGACAGCGTAACGTCACCTGGATTGTAAGACATGACGTTATATGAAACGCTATTATATTTTCGTTTTCTTGTTTTGACACTCTTATATTCAGTGGTTAAGAGGACCATAACTATCTCCTGCTTCAGCTGCCTTGCTAGCAATGAGGGCGGCTTTGGCGGTAATGCCTTGGAAAGTTGCTTGTATGGAAGAAAACAGCGTGAATAAAAATCCTCCTACTATATTACGTATTACATAAAGGTCTCATGCTTGCTTTACTTAATCTTTTAGTCGTTTTTTTTTCGTGATTATTAAATACGGCATTTCCGGACTGATCGGCATGTCACACTTTAATTTGCTAGATCACTTACATGATCGTGTTGGGACAGTAAATGAAAGGATTAGGACAAATTGTTTTGCATGAGTCAGTTTAGAGGGACTTTAATCAAGGTGGAATAGAAAACGTTACAAGCTGTGCCTACGGATGATTAGGATATCTAAATAATCTAGCAGTTGAGGAGGAGACTGATCGCTGACATCACTGATATTGATGAACAGATGTCCTTAGTACACTTTTTTGGCGACGTAAAAAGAAACGATGTAATTTCCTACGTGGGTCATGCGTGAACCAAGTTTACATTAATTGGGTTTGTTTTTAATGTAGGCTGAGAGGTCTCTTTGGTGTTTATCAGTAAGGATATTTCCGGGCTGATGTCCGTGATGTTGGATCCGACAGGAGAGATCGTGAAGCGTGACCACGAACGAAACATATTACTGTTGACGGTGACGTTAAGGACGCTGTTCCAGATTTCGGCGGTGATTAAAGCAATTTAGTACGACTACTGCTGGTCGAGTTCTAGCGGAGCATTATACCTTACTGTGGATATGACAGACTTCAAATTGAACAACTGATATCACTGCTACTTATGCTACTATCTTCAGTAAGTACCGCGCTGGACTTCACTTAATCCTCTCAATCCAGTACGTAAAAAATATTAGTCATCTCTAGTAGATATTTCCTCGACGATTGTTCTTTCAATCATGTTGTCGTTGATTCTGTTTCCTTGACAATGGGAAACACGAAGACCGATGCTTCCATGTAAACATAGGTGCATCTCCATAGCTGTTGACGAATTCTCTGGACTTGATTTGTTGCACCAGATGAATTTTAAAATCCCTTGTCATTTTAAGTAGCTGTTTCATGTGGTCTTTTTATCAGTTTCGTCCTGTATCTTTTCAATCCATGGCTTGTAATCTGGCAGACTAAGTGATGCTCAGCGCGTGCCTTACAGTAAATATTCTCGGCAGACAATCCTAAATACGCATTGACATTGATTTCTGGAATCGTTTCTTGCACAAAGCCCTTCAGCCATTCTTTGCTGAGTGGTGTAGATTGATAAAAAAATATTAGTTATTCAATGCTCTAAGGTTCTATTAAACTTATCCTTTTCACGTCTTTGGGGCTATTTCCTCTTCCAAAAGTGTTTCTGAAACTTTTCATTTTCTTGCTGAATTCTTTCTTACTCTTTTTGCTGAAGATGTCGAGAAAAGCCTCGGTGGAAGTCGTTTCCTCTTACATGTTCTACAGAGGCGGTCGTTTCAATTTCTTTTTGCCTCATTTTTTTAAAGATCAGCCTTCTTAGTTTCATCTACATGTTTTATCAACTCTGAAATGTCGACTTCCTCAGCGAGTTGCGTGAGCTCCTCCATCAGTCATTGTTGTTGTTGCTTATTCGATTTGAGCATGTATAACGGCTGATTTTGCCTGACATCATATGCCATTTCGGTCTCGTCGAATTCGGTCAGAATGCGTTTAAGGATTTCTTCAGCCACATCACGTTAAAATGTTTGCTAGTCTACTGAGTTTTCAAACACGTGCTCACGTAATGCTACCCGATGGTTGATAAACTTCTTGAGGACATCCTCACACTGATAACGCGCTGTGACGTTTTTGAATGATATCAATATTCTAATCAGGCAGGTAAATATCGTCAAAGCGCTTGTGATACCGTTCCGGAACAGTGTCCGTTGCTATAAAAGGTCTTGAAATCGTTTTTGGAACTCGATGTGGCTGTGGAAAGCAGTCTTTTGATTGAGGCAGAGATGCCTCTGCTATGGTTTCTCACGATGTCTCGGTTATCCAGTCCTGAAAGTAGGTACGTCGCAGTCCTACTGAGTGAGATAGAGACTTACAAAGCTTGTGTTGCGAAACACTCTGAGATTTGTTTCATTTTATCTAGATCGAATTCAGTTTCTTCAAACATGATGATCTTAAGCAGGTCTGAATCCAGGTCATCTACAGGATAAACATCAGTGTCTGGTGCGTATGCTCTGTGATGTTTTTCTTCGTTTCAAAGTTAATGATGTTCATGCTTTATAGACCTCCTTCGTGACGCTAATCGGATCGGGAAGGAGCTCTTTGTCGAATGACTATAATGTCCGTCGCTCTGGGGATCCGATGGCGGGTCATCTCAACACGAATGGTCACAGCCTCGGCAATCTCGAAAACATGGGCTATCCGCTTCGAGATGACAATGCCGCTTGATGGTCATATTTTATCCATATCGAGCAGACTAAATTAGCGCTGAGGGTGGCACGATAGTATGAGTTTGTACGGACTTCGTTTGTCAGCAGCTGTGTCTCTTCAAGCCGTGAGATCCTCTGACCGTGGAGTATCACTGGCTGGTAAAGACAATAAAACGGGGTACGATCAATGGCAATGTGGCCGTGACGAAAGTCAAGTGAAGAGCTATCTATTGATGTCCTATCTATCCAGATCTATAAAGAGACGAGTGGCAATTACACTCTCATTATCATTCAAACAGTCAAATGATTTTGGATCAACAATACCTGTTAATACGATTTGATAGATGTCAATCATAGAGAAATTATTATGTTCCGAATGACCAGGCTGAGAAACCAGAAGCTGTACGGACTTCCTAGCACGTGGCTCATCACCGATAATACTCAAGCGATTTCTTACTCACAGCTTAATGCGTTGGGAAGCACTAAATTATCGACGAAAGGAGGCACCATGACATGAGCGATCATCATTTCGGAGAAACTTCATTAAAGGTCTTACCACGACGACACCTCGGTTGATACCGCAGAAAGTTATGGCAATGTCAAAAGTTATGCCGTCATCAAAGATGGATATACGATCAAGATCTATCTGCATTAGCCTCTAAAGTACAATTGATGATCAAGGATAAACACCATGACGAAAATAACAATGGTCACATTTAACAATGGTCAAATTCTCGTGTTACTGGGAGCGAAAGGAAATCGTCGTGAATTTTTGGTCTCGGCTTCGTCGGAATACGATGCCTTTCAGATGGCTTATCTTCTGTTTTCTTAGCACTTAGTCACGAGCAATACTGCTAATAAGTGCACGACAGCTGTAGTGATCTTTAATTTTTGGATCCAGGTGCAAGTTTAAGTTCCCGTTTCGATCTGTAAATTTCAGTTGCAGAGACGTATGACAGTAACACAGCGCGTACTCACTTCGAGAATCAAGAGTATTAAAACCGATGCTAGTGTTTAGTATAACGGAACGACGCCTCTGCGAACGACGGTGTTGGAGTTCAAGACAACGTTCACCGATAGTTAATATATAGCCTTAAAATTTGTGGGACTGACGGCAGAACCTACCATTCCTGGCTTGAGTTACTTTCGGAGCTTTACTCTCGACGATCTCATATAGAGCCAATCGCTGTAAACCTGTACCAGCTGTTGATGGACGATATTTATGATACAATTCTTTGTACAAAAACAACGACCAACATGTATTTAAGCAAACGATGAACGTAAGCAGATCGCAGAACGAAGCCAAAACTGCGGATAAAGATTTGCTGGAAGAGGCCTACGTGCGATGGAAAGATAATGACGTGAAACTGTCACATCTTTTGTTGTAACACATGCGATACGAGTAGCTCAGAGTCCAACGATCGATACAGGACTGTAAGTTTTGTAACAATCTATAGTTAACGCGATTATTCAAAACCATTGAAGGTCTCGTTCAGAATATCATTCACGAATTACACCCAGACATCGTAGATGCCAGCGTGAAAATCGGGTATGCACATTGATGACGTCAAAACGAAGACGACGAGGCCCAGAAAAGAGATCACGAGAGCACGGTAAATGTGGTCTCACGAAAACTCTTTCTAGGAAATCAGCTCTACGTGGGTTTGTCAACAAACAAAAGTTTTTTCAGAGGTTGGTCTGGAATACGAGGTCATGGAGGCGATTATGGCGGCGACGGTGTTCAACGATCATGGAGATTACACTGTCACTAGAGATGATGCACGTACGGAGCCATTTGATGCTCAAAATGTTTAGAAGCTCTTTTATACACGCATATGTACCATCATTATAGAAAGATCAATGTGGATCTTCTACTGGCGGTGTATAGTTATCTCGAAAGTATCACCCCATAAAACTGAGCTGGAATATCTTCATAGAGCATCAGGATTACACGAGATACCGAAATGGTCGTTTACTACCTATTCGTTCACGAACGTTGACCTAAAAAACACCATCGTTAGCAGACAACTCGATGTGTCCAAATATGTACAAACGAGATGGCCTACCTCTGAAGCATTTTTCAAAGCATTGGTGGTGGCGATGATAGAGTATGAAAAAGCTAACCTTAACGCGGGCAAAATCGCTTTTGTTTTATCATCTGTATAGTTATTAGCATCAGTTTTATACTGCGGTGAATGAGATCATCACTCTTGCCGCTTATATCTATCTGGAAAAGACCCAGCTTAAGGCGTCACTCAAGATCATTGAATATCCGGTATAGATTGGTCAAATAACTCAGATCAACACCCATCTAGATTTAAGTGCTGAAGGTACAGTCATCCCAGAGATGCCCGAGGATGTGCGTGCGAGACGATATAACCTCAAACGTACATGACCTTTTTACACAGGCACCTGGGCTAATCTCAAGTCAATATTGAAACTCATATAAGGGAATGATCGTCGACTTCAACCACGTTGATGAAAACTTACCCACAGAGCAGTGTTGCTATCCTTATTACTGCTATTGCCTAAAGAGAATCTAGATATAAAACATGCGTACCGACGTAACAAACTCATCATCTAAGTCATTCCGATGATTTCTATCCTCTTGACGACTACATGTGTGATTTGCACGGAAGCGATGGCTAATCAAATGATGCTGAATTTATCCGTAGTTGGACTGGTCATGCAGACGTTGATTAACGTAAAAAGCTACGGAGAGAATCCCCCAAAAATTAGTTCTAAACAATCCATGCTGAAATATAAAATGCTTAATTAAATTCGTTTGTATCTGCGTGGAGCTCACTTTGACATGACCTTGCTGGTCAGTGAAATGACAACCATGGACGATAGCACGGTGGACATGGTAGGCAATCAATGCATGTCACTCCGACGTTTTGAAAAAATCTGCGGTAAAAATAGTGTCTAACGAAGAGGGCTTTGTCACGGACGTGATCTTTCATCATCCCAGAACATGGATGGAACGAATAAACACGTTCCTGATTTTGCTTAATCTTGTTCAAAAACTCGTTGAACAACTCTTAGCGGTTTTGGGATTTCTGCTTAGTTCTGGCTTTCTTGTAGCAATATTTAATCGATATGATGTTTCGTCATCCTCAGCACTGATACACTTGGATTTGACATCGAACTCCTTCCTGACCTTCCAAGCAAGGTTTCATACGGGAGATCCAAAAACATCCAGAACTGATCATTGCAATTAGCAAATCACAGCTAAGGCAACATATGTCAGCTCAACAGTGCCACATCTCCGAAGAGTACTTAAAGCAACACAATAACATGTTTAAATACACCCGTGTGACACTAGGACTCTTTATCGAACCAGAAATGTTCATATTCACCCAAAAATGGTACGAGAAGGTATTTTCGTTATCAGCAAAAAGCATGCCATCGCCAGCCACAAATACATAAAAAACTACGACCAAACCAAACCTCCCGCCTACATCGTCTATCTCGACACTAACAATCTCTATCATTGGGCCATATCACAATCCTTTGCTGAGGGAGATTTTCACTGGATCAGCGAAAAACAATTTCTCCAAGAAAGAGAGGTAGAATGCCTCAACGACTGGGGCTATTTACGAAAGTTGATCTCAGCTATCCACCTATCTTCACGACGCTCCTAACGATTATCCCTTCTGGGATGAACAAATTCTTATTGACAACTCTATACTCTCTTCTGGACAGCTAAAACGAAATAAGCAGTTCGGACTTAGAGATGCTAAGGTAAAAAAGTTATACACAATCTCCATAAAAAAACACTATCAAATGCATTTTCGGCTGCTCGAGCAAGCTCTGCAGCAATGATTTGTTCTAGAAAAAGTTCACTAATCTACTCAAGTTTTGTGAATCTCCCTGGACGAAACCCTACAACGATCGCAAAACAGCACAACGCGCCAAATCTTCCATTGACTTCGAGAAAGACTTCTTTAAACTCATGACCAATAGTGTCTTTGGAAAAACCATCAAAACATAAGACATCGCAAGAAAATCGAAATCATTAATAACCCACGTAGACGAAATAAACTCGTGGTCAACGATGCCTTTGTCAGCACGAAAATCTTTGATGAAAACTCGTCGCCATCGGATCCAGAAAAACAAATCTCTTGCCTGATAAACCAATCTATGTCAGAGCCACCGTTCTCGATCTCTCCAATATGCTCATGTTCGAGTCTCACAAGGACAAGTACATAGACAAAATCACACTACTCATAACTGTTCCCGACTCACTCGTTTTTAAAATTACGCTGACGATGTCTACACAGATCTCTATCAACATCGTGAACTCTTCGATCTTAGCTATTATCCACCAGACCACCCCTTGCACTGTTATGACAAAATAAGGTGCTGGGAAAGTTAAAAGATAAAACTTGTGGCGTGCTCATCACGGACTTTGATCCTAAATGTATTGCATCGCTCATGACGATGGCATCCTCATGAAAAAGCCAAAGGAGTAAAATCTCCGTCACTGCCAAAGTAGCTACCCACCAGCATTACACACAATCGCTGCATGACATCTCCAGTACTACTCCACGAAAACTTTCCGTCTCAACAAAGTGCCTCTTGAATCCAATAATCCAAGCCAGGATGATAGATTGCATGGATTTCCCGACGTAACTTTGGGTATACTAGATGGTTCGAAAGAAAGTCTCTATAGTAAAGATTGGAACACGATTCTTGAGAATAACGATTCATTTGTGGACAAGGGTACAGGAATTTATATTGAGAGATATGAAAATGAGTTAGCACATTTTTATCTGTCTGCAAACCAAATAATCGAGATGACAACTACGTACATGATTTACCGAATATCCAAGATGACCATTCTTAGAATGTATTCATGAATTCATGTTACCCTGGGTCAACGAATCTAAAACGAGGAAAAGCTAGCACCAGCTTAAGATTTGTTAGAGCCAGGGACCAAATTACGGCAGATAAAGGTTTTGTTAAAATTAAAGAGAAAATTATTTTAATAAACACATAAATAGAACATCCCATTCATAAAATTATTTTTTTTTTTAAAAATTGTTTATACTTGATTCTTACCCATTACTTTTATTTTATCTAATATCTGCATATAGATATTGTGTGATAAAATTCACCCATCTACTAGCTCCATTAAAATAATATTAAATATAATCAGTGACGAAGTTCAGATAAATATGGGACCAATTTGTGTGATTGTCTTTAGTCTGCTTCTATGTTAAATATTAAAGATTTCAATAAAAGGTGCTATGCAACCTATGACAACACATTGACCACGTTTTATTTGGCCTTGGTTAATCTGCGTCATCATCTAGCGGAGTTGTCGCATTTGCTTTTTGTACCTTTTCCCCTTAATTATTATTTAATTTCCTGTTATATAATTATCTCTATATCACAGGAATTTCATCATCATCATTACATGTTATGCATTTCTGGAGTCATGGCCGCTGATTATTAGATTACCATTTTGTATCCATCTTGATGCCGATGAGACCTCACCTGGTTTTGAGTGTCCGTATTCTTCATTATTGGTAGTGTCTTCAATTATAAATTAATGTACTTTAGCTACATTACTGTATCCCCTACGACATTATTCTCCTCTGCTTCAAGCGAAACATAAAAACGGAGGACACGAGTTTTATGAGAATTCGCTCATATATTTGGAATTTAATCTTTCAGATAGTTTTGTCGCATTTTACAATTCCTCTTTCTTATTAATGATATATCCTAGTTGTAGAATATGGAAACTTATATCATATTTTGAGAACATTCCTGAAGAATGATGCTCTACATTGCAGGACTTTTGTTCTCTAGCTTCCGTCATAGAAAGAAAAGAAGACGAGCCTCCATATTTTAAATTCAGATTATTTCATCATTTGCATTTAGAAAGACAGATATAAATATGCCGTGAAGTTGGTTTTTTTAATTTTTGTTTAAAGAAACTGTATTAAATTTGTATAAAGGAATTGTTAATAATACTAATATACTAATATTCTAAACAGTACATGACCTAATATAAATGTATTCGTTGTGTTACGTTGATAGTAACATCAGTTATCAACCCAGTGAATGTAATATGGCTAAAACTATTGCCAAAAGTAACATCTGGCAAGGGGTGCACAAAACATTTACATGGGCCGAACTTTACCTTAATTGGAACTAAATTAGTCACACTTTGAATGTCTTGTATCAACAAAAGCATACAGAGCATTCAAGGTTATTTCTGTTTCAGATACAAAACCTGACAAGCAGGATGAAACATTTTTACAAACTAGAAAATGAACATTTAGAAACAATGACTGGTACAAAACATTATTAGGAAGACAAAGAACATAATCAAATGACTGTCTATACAGCAAATCACTCAAACGCTGTATTGTTTATATGTTCAAGCTAACGTAAATAGGACAAGGCGAAGGCTAAATAAATCTCACAAAATTAAAAGTAATTACCTCTTTATCATGTTTACCCTACCCCCAGCCAATCCTCGTAAAGGCAGCACATATGCACTAGATTTCTTAGGAGAAGTGGCATTTGAACAAGAGATTCAATTATGACGAGCAGTTGAAAGGAAATAAATACATAACAAAGAAAACCGAATATATTCAATCAAAACCCAGTCTGTTCGAAATTCCCCTAAGCGCCTTTCTTGTTTATTACACTGTCTTTTGGCAAAATGATTTGAAATGGTCACATGCAAATGATTATTGTATACCTGTGTGTGGTGGTACATTAGTAGTGTCAGACGTACTATGATCCCAAATAAGACTTTAGTCACTAATTCGGAATTAATATTGCACGGCCACTTTGAGATGGATCGGTATCATCAACAAAACTTTAACACAAGTTCATAGGATTAATAGTATAGGCCGGTCCTTATCTCCTTCACGGTAATTGTAATGTTAAAACTTTCCGTATGATTAACATGGAAGGGTTATGCCATCTAGGCTTCTGTGTGTTTATTTATGTAAGAATATCTCCGAGAAAAGTCTTAACTAGGTTCAAAACCTACATTCTAAATTTATAATGAAGAACACGATTATACAATGGAAATGTCGAGGACTTTAAGCTAATTACAATTATATTCTCTGCTTTAAATTGAATATGATCCAGCTATAGTATGCCTTCAGGAAACATGTTTAAAAGATGCGGACATCACACTTAAAAACTACTCCCTATTTAACACCCACCTACAGAACGTCGACACGGCCTCGGGAGAGGTTTCTATTGCTGTGAACAATAAAGCCCCAGATAGAGTCATCCTTTAAAATTTACAAGCCATTGCTATAAGTGTCACTCTACATCAAGTGACTACATTTTGTTCTATCTACATACCACCAAACACCAACTTATCACCAAATGAATTAGATAAGCTTGTTCAACAACTTCCCGCGCCATTTGTTTTACTTGGTGATTTTAATGCCCATAACATTTTATGGGGATTAAATTAGAGTATATTATCACTTTTCAACATAAAAATTATTAGCATCACCAAGTGTCTGACTCCACGTTTGGATTCCTCCCTATATGTTGATGACTTTTTAATATGTTACCGATTCAAGCACATGCATACAACTGATAAACAATTACAGCAAAATATCAACAAGATTCAAAATTGACCAATACTAATGGCATCAAATCCTTGAAATCAAAAACTGTATATATGCATTTATATCTGTTACGAGGACATCATAACGGACATAAGCTCACACTGGACGGAACAACTAATTCAGTTGCTGAAGAAGCAAATTTTTAGGTATTATCTTCGACAGAAAACTGACCTTTATTCCACATCTGAATAATTTGAAAGCTAAATGTTTAAAGTCTCTTGATTTACTTAAAGTAATAACGCACACTGACTGGGGTGCTGATAGGAGAGTTATACTCAGTTTATTCAGAACGTTTATCCGCTCGAAACTAGAATATGGTTGCGTTGTCTATGGTTCAGCTAGGAAGTCTTATTTGAAGATGCTTGACCCAATTCATCATCAGGGAATAAGACTTGACCTGGGAGCATTTAAGACATCCCCGTGTGAAAGCCTACTAGTTGAAGCAAACGAACCATCTTTATCACAACTTAGAAATGCTTTCCCAACCGTATGCTCTCAAATTTAGATAAACACTCTGAACCCAGCTTTTTAAGCTGTTTTTGAATCCAAATATAAAACCATGTATGACAATAAACCAAACGTCACACCTACCTATGGCGTTAGAATATCACCATTCCTTAAATGTGCCCAAATTTGTTATTTCAAAATTTCTAAAAACGACCGTCTCCGAAACACCTCCCTTGCTACTTCAGCAACCAAGGGTACTTTTCACGTTATATGATGGAAAAAATCGGAGACAAACCCTTTCTTCTTCCACAACTCTTACCATGAACTCCTCGCTCAATTTGAAAATTATGCAAGATGAGTCATAAGATGAGGAAAAGTCTGCTACAGCTTTCTTTGATGGAAAACATACAAAAAAAGTTTGCTTGCCAAATGTTACGTCAATTTGTTCAGCTGAATACAGCAATAGACCTCGCTTTGCAATAATACATTAAAAGCAAACGTATTTTAAACAACATCTTCTATGATTCATTAGCAGTACTTCAGTCATAATAGAAAATTGGATAATCCATTATTAGCTAATGTTCTCCTTAAACATACTGAGCTGAATACCTCGTACAATATAGTATACTGATGGTTACCCAGCCATGTTGGAATTAAAGATAACTACAAAGCAGGCCGCGCTGCTAAAATGGCGCTATCACAAGAAAGATCTGAATTTAATACAACGTATACGGATTTTAAACGTTGTATCAAAGACCGTTCACGTCAGAAATGGCAGGCATCATGGAATGATGCCATGAATAACAAACCAAATGTCATCAAGCCAATACTCGGAGAATTGACTCCTTCCTACAGAGCCGTTCGTGTGGAGGAGGTAGTCATTGCAAGAATTCAAATGGACCATACATATCTATCCCAACAGAATGCATATTTTGCAATGAACCATTCACTGTTAACACTTTATGCTGAAGTGATTCGACCTCCATCCTACTCGTAATCATCATTACAATGTGAAAGACATTGGGTAACTCTTTGATACAGTTAGCCTTTCTTATATTATATACTTCTTTAAGAAAGTAAACATTTATCATAAGTTATAGATTTTTTGCCATCAACTTAAACAGTTTTATGTGCTATATATACCGTCGCTAGATTTTAATTACCCCCATCTGTTTTCGTTATCATACATCATTTGTACTCCGTGTTGAGCGGGAAACTTGACTTCTTTTATCACAGTCATAATTTTATCGTTTTACCTTCAACTGTTTGGTCTCATATCGCTGGTCTATATAAAACATTAAACCACTTTTAAATAATGATACAATTTAACCTTTTGCATGGCGCTAAATCGCCTCATTGTGCTGGTACGCCGTAAAAATTCAATTCAACCAACCAACCAATAATTTCATTTTTCGGTATCTTCATCTTTAGTTTTAGATATTAGCACAATAAGAAAGCTAGTCCAACCAATTATTATTGTCAAGGCTGAATAGTTCAGCTTGATTTCTTTTATGAAAACCATTAATAATATCTGATAAATTATTAGGCCTGGCATAAAAAGTACGAACGAATAAATATAATTAGAACTGTTAAAAATGGGGATTAATTACCGATCTTACAATAAAAGAATCGTTAACAGTTATTTATATAGTTCTAACTTTGCGCCAAAGGTTATGTTCTGAATTGTATTTTACAACAACAGCCACATAATGAGAGAGAGAGAGAGAGAGAGAGAGAGAGAGAGAGAGAGAGAGAGAGAGAGAGAGAGAGAGAATATTCAATGAAACCTGTGATACCCATAAAGACAATTCATGACATCTTCGTCTTTTTTACCGTAAATATATCTAAACCATTGACATTGATTTCATCTATATCTCTAGACGTTGTTGGAAGAAATGAACACCATGATAAGAATTAATAAATACAGAATTTGCTGTCTTAAACTTTCCAAAAACATTTTCAAAAATATTGAGATTGCACAGGTTCATATTAAAGAGATTCTTATTACTTAAGTTTATTCCTTCGACATCATTGGTGCCCTGGGTGACCTAGTGGTCTAAAGCGTTTGATTCACCGATCACTGCCATCTCGTTTATGTCCTAACGGGTTCGAGTCTACGGTTCGGCCAATGTGGAGTGTGAGAAAGCTTAAAGAAATATCTTCCCGTTCTTCCCAGGGATTCTCTGCCTCATCCCTACCTGTTTTATTGGCTGCAATGTATAGCCTTTAATGTGTTGAAATATGAAGTAAAATCCCACAAAACCAAATAAAACCAAACCGCTGACACTTTTAAGTATTACCGGGTCATTATTAGCTAATACATTAAAACTAATTATGCATATTCAGACCTATGCTGATATTTTGTTGACCACCTGCATAGTTGTCTCGCCTTTGTGCTATTTACCTTCCTGGTGAAGGCTCCGATGGGATATTAGAAGTTTCAGTAGAATACGTATCGGTATTTAGTGTTGACAGTAATGACAGGTGTTGCAGAGGAAACGGAGGGTGTCTATTGATATATGCATCCTCTTGCTGCTCGTTCGTTAGTTTAACATTGATGTAATATCTTTCCATTACACGTTTAACACTCAAATGTGTTTTTCATTACAAGTGGAAAAAATTTCGTCGTTCTTCAAAGTCTTTGGAAACTTCTTTTACTGTTTATTGTTTTTCTGAGATGTGCATGTACTGCTAATATTACAGTACTTCAATCATTGTAGCAGAGGCTTTAGGAACGACCGGACGAAACGTGGGGCCTTTCTTTCGCTGCATATCTGAAGATATTCACTTTTCCGATGACTAGTTCTTATGTACTCATTCAAATTCAGTGATTATGGAGCCAGTTTGCAATTCTCAAATTTCTTATAGAAACTGTAAACACATCCTCACTATTGCGATCTTAAAATATGACGGACTTCTAGACTTCTAGATTATTTTTTACTTGTGTTTATTATATCAGTGTCTGATTTTCAAGTTGTATTGTGATTAGTGTTTTGTCTAATTCTGAGCTGTTTGGTAATGTTTATCTGGATTTTATTTTCTTATTTGTATACATAGTTATTGTAAAATGCAAATTTGTAATAGTATTATACTGTCTTCTAATTCAGTGATGTTTCTTTAATTCCCACTCTCAATGCTAATTTCTTAGTCACCTATTTTTGTAACTTTTTGCAGAAAATAATGGAGTTGTTGTCTATCTAAGCAAACTATTGTGCGATATTGGAGTTCTGCTGGACACAGACTTAGAGGTTATAAGAGTCTATGGTGGTTGTATAATTCGGTGCAAGTGCACAAGAACAGTTTGGGTAGGTAGGAACGTCAATAATCAAAACCACCGTGAAGAGGGTGATGTGCATGGCAGTTTTGTTACAAAAAAATACATATGGCTCTTGTTAAAAATGCAGAGAGGAAAAAAAAAACTAGCAACATTCACAATTTATTGAACCGAATCAGGTTTTGATATTGTATTAGCAGAATACGTTGTTGTTTTGGTTTTGGTTTTGCATAAGTACCCATCTATTTCGACGTAATTTTATAAATTTCTTACCTTTATTTGTCTTACCTGGTATTACTCAAGCCACAACACCAAATATACATGCGCTAACATTAGTGTACACAAAGGGTACAAACGTACATACTTTAGTCAGTCGTTTTAGATTTGCTATACTCATTTTCGTGTACTAATCAGAAGAAAGAAATACGTAGCAACAAGTTACAAACAGCTCTGTCTCTCTGCTTCTCTCAAGCACAATATATCTGATATTTCAATGAATATTTACCCACTTACGTATATAGGTATATTTGCACATATTTGCAGAATATACTAAATAAATATTTATTCAATATTTGAACATGGTCTGTCGACCGTTAATATTGATACGCTTTACTTCTGAATAACTAAAAAGAGGAAGTAAAATTCGTCAAAGGAAAATCTAAAAATAACTGAGTATATCAAAGGTATCTTTAGAACTTGTCGTCATTAGAAGCTTTACCAATCCAACAAGATAACCCACAGTGGACACCTGACAAATACGACAAATTGACCTGGATATTACTGAGTTGCTGTCTACATATCTTGGTGAGTTATATTTCATTTCACAGGCTTCAGTATTAGATGTTTCTATGCTTAAATACATTTTAGGGACAGGTGTGCATAATTTGTTAGTGGTTATGGTAAATACACATATGACCAGTTGCGTATTAAACTTCCATAGTGATGACACCAACATTATATCTATGTCAGTCATTTTCATTCTTAGCAGTTTTACAAAAGATGGATAAAGTTTGTAAGTGGTTACGTTATTAGTTGGAAACAAATGCATAAAATCATAGAGCGTCCGCCTCGGATGCGGGATGTCTCGGATTCGAACCCAGGCAAGTAATTTTAAAGACTAACAGCTGCTTCGCTAGGCGCTCAGTATCAAGAGGTTAGTGTTAGAACTGTTTGGCCTGGTGTGACTGGGTGGGACATCATGTCACCTGTCTGAGGCATGATGGCCATATGCTAGACATCACTATAAACTGTAACACTGTAGACATATGAGAGATATGACTGACTAATTGATAAACCTACGTTAAAAATCAAAATCAAACATATACGTACAAACATACAGCGTGTGCGTAAATGGGAAGGAAGTTAATTTAATAGATATGTCGAAAGATAGATTACTTAAATGTGCCACGGTTGTTTAATATGTACTATGTAACTTCTCAAAAAATGCAGTTACAAAATGGACAAAATTTTAAAATCTAGAACTAATTCCAAAATCCTATAGCTTTAGTAAGACAAGCTGTAACTTTCCTTTAATAGTATGGAAATATAGCATGAAAAAGAATTCCGTTCTTTTAAAACATACATTCGCTCACTTCTTGACTTTACCACATGGAAGTGAACGATCTTTATGTCATAGAGGATAAGGACTACCCAGGGGGGCAATGACCACTATGTAGCTGCATTTGTCTTCTCATGTCCAGCAGGAGTACATATGGTTATACCATGATATTTCCATAATTTAAAATCGAATATGGTTCCAAGGGATTTGGGCTTTCGTAGAAACAGAATAACATAATGTTTATCGCGCAAAATAATATTTTGGCGTCGTTAAACACTTCCGTTTCGTCATCCAATTATTCTATATATTTTACGTTTTTCTACGTTTTTCTTCTCATTGATGAATTTCAATGTGTTCGAGGATTTAATATCCTTCTATCTTATCCTTTCACTTTGGAATTCACTTTTGCCTCAAAATAACATTTTGAACAAATTAACACCTCATTCTGTACACTGCACACACAGATGCACACACACCATAACTCATACCAACAATTACATAAAACTCAATGTATTTAGGTAGATGAAAAAGTGAAAGAAAATAAGGATATTTTGTGAAGCCACCTTGGCGGAAGCTTGTAATAGTGATCACTTTTGCGTCGATGTGTGTATGTCCGTCTGAATGTTTATAGATCCGTCAACACTCTAGAAAAGTCACATTTGCATTGTTTAGATGAAGCATAATATTAGTGTTTTTAGCTTAATAGTGGACTGGTGAAAAAAAGAGGTTCTCTTCCTAAAAAATAAGAATGTAAATCATATGGTTATATGACTGAGTATCTACAACGGTTATGTTAGTACAATAATGGAGCAAACTTACTTAATAAATGAATCATCAAAGCCAAAACTACAAAAGCAAGTGAGAGATACATCACTTATTTTCGTCTCTCAGGTGAAATAGTACTAATTTGGCTAACGATACTCAAATGCGTCTGCAGTAAAACAACAAAAGAGAAAGAAGGAGGGCGGTCCCACCAATTTCTCCACCACCAAATAGAATTGGTAGCCTTTGAAACCCATTCGGATGTCTCCGTGTAAGGAAGCAAAATCAACTAACGCCCAGCGTTGATGTTTGTTCTGGTATACATATATGGAGCGTTGCTATACAATTGAACTGTAGGCAAATCAATAATTGACTATAAAAATTACGAAATATAGTATGGAATTAATAGTGAAACAGAACCTAAAATATTAAATCCATTTCTACCTGATTGAGATGCTGAAAAACATCAAGAAACGAATGTCTGCAAGCTCGAGAAGATTCATATGTAGCATTAGAACAAAAATTTGATGCTTTGATTACATCAACAAGAGCAAGGGCTGCAGCAACTGAGGCAACATGTGAAACTCTCAAAACACATTCGGCAGATGTGGATATTATTCGAGGAACTACACAAAGTTACCAGAACAAATTGACCGACTGAAGCACTAAAAGCATCTCATCAAAATCATGCTGAAGTTCAGCAAGATGAAGAACGTGTTGGAAAAACACCTCTCTTTTTAATTAAAAAGGACGTGCGTAGATTTCATTGGTGTTGCTGCACTACTACTTTAGACAGACCAATTATTTCTTCCACAGCATTTATGAACACAAAACACCAGCTCAAACGGATATATAAAGAATTAATCTGCATTTTGCGCACCAGCAAAAGTGATCCTAAATACTTTGATAATTTTCAATCGAGTTCATGTAGCTTTAATCGTACAAGTACAAGTATCAAAAGCTCAAGAAAGCCATCAACACTTACAAAATAGGAAGTAGATTTGTCAGGGACAACAGTGGGTTTACTCCATAATAATGTCCTAAGGATTTTCTTATTGATGTTGATATATAGTTTCGAACCCAGGTCCGCGAGTAAATGGCACCGATCGCCTTGTCTGCACGCACCAGGCTGGGTTCAAAACTCCTTAGAGTACAAATTTAATTTCTCTAACTTGTATGATATTATTGTATGTATTAAACTATTATTTCTGCCCACTATTATCAAGATTCTGCTGCAGAATCCAGGGATAGAACAGTCTGGTATATATTTATAATTATTTGTAATAGAAAAATCCTATATACCTTGATTTCTTTCATAGGAATCTGGAACGACTGTGTATATATATGAGAATTATTAACTAGGTCGTCATGCGAGTGTGTCTGCTACGCACGAGCTTATATAACACCGATTCAGAGCCATCATTTTTGATGATGCGTGATTGATTAGTCATGACGGTCTATGGGCTGGTGCGTGCAGGCAAGGCGATGGGTGCCGTTTACCTGCGGACCTGGGTTCGAAACTCCGTATAGTACGAATTTAATATATATATATATATATATATATATATATATATATATATATATATATATATATATATATATATATATATATATATATATATATATATATTGAACAAATCCCTATCTATGAGCTAAATACTAAATATAGTGTGTTTACGTTGAAGTGACTAATAAACCATTACATCAGTTATAACTTAATACACAAATAACTTAAAATAAATAACATATGCTTGCAACTGCATCTTGGTTGTGGGTAAAGATGGGGCCGAAATGTTTATGAGAGAGAGAGAGAGAGAGAGAGAGAGAGAGAGAGAGAGAGAGAGAGAGAGAGAGAGAGAGAGAGAGAGAGAGAGAGAGAGAGAGATTGTTATCTCTTGACATCATAGAAAGGAAAAAGATCATCAACGTTTTTGCGTCAGTTCCTGTAAATTGTTTGTGTGTGTGTGTATATATATTGAACAAAACCCCATCTATGAGCTAAATACTAAATATAGTGTGTTTATATATACTGAACAAAACCCCATATATGAGCTAAATATAGTTTGTTTACGTTGAAGTGACTAATAAATCATTACATCACCTATAACTTAATACAAAAAGGTACTGTTAAATGAAGCTATGAGTCAAGGGTCCCTTAAGATTGATAGGCCTAGATTCTGAATAACAGGAAGTAAAATTAGTCAAAGAAAATTAAAAAAAGGCTAAAGAGTATATCAAAACCCTCATTAGAATGTGTCGTCATTAGACGTTTTACCTATCAAACAAGATAACCCACACTGGACACCTGACAAATACGACTTATTTAACTTGATATTACTGAGTTGCTGTCTACAGATCATGGTGAGTTATATTTAATTTCATGGACTTCAGGTTTAGATGTTCAATTACATTTTAGGGACAGTTGTGCGAATCTGGTTACGGTAACTACACATATGACCAGTTGCGTATTAAACTTCGATAATGATGACACCAGCAGAATACCTATGTTAGAGTCATTTTCATACTAAGCAATTAGTTTTTTTTTACAAAAGATAGCTAAAGCTTGTAAGTGGTTACGTGAGTAGTAATTGGAAACATAAATGCATACAATTGTAAACCGCTCTGGTGGGCTGATGGTTAGAGTGTCCGCCTAAAATGTCATTGAGGGTAAGGACTACCCATGGGGAAATGACTGCTGGGTATCTGCATTTATCTTTTCATGTCCAGTAAGAGTACACTGGTTACACCATGAGATCTCCATAGTTACAAATTGAATATGCTTCCAAGGTTTGAATATTTGTAGAAACAGAATAACATGATAGTATTTTTTTTTGTGTTTTCATGGAAAATAATTTTATGGCATCTTCAAACGCTATGATAATTACCTCCTGTTTCATCATCAAAGCATCTCTTATTCCAAGTTTTTCTTCTCATTGATGAATTATAATGTGTCCGAGGATTTAATATCCTTCTACCGTACCCTTTCACTTTGGAGTTCACCTTTGCCTCAAAATAACATTTTGAAAAAATGAACACCTCATTCTGTACACTGCACACACAGATGCACGCACACCATAACTCACTCCTACAATTACATAAAACACAATGTATATAGGTAGGTTGGTAGACTGGCAGATAATGAATAAGTGCGAGAAAATAAGGATATTTTGTCAAGCCCACTTTGGCGGAAGAATGTAATAGCAATCACTTTTCCGTCTACACTGTAGGATAAGTAAGCCTAGCAGTGTTGTAGATAAAGCATAACGTTAGAGGTTTTAGCCTAATAATCGGTGGACTCGAGAAAAGAGAGGATCTCTTCCTTAAAATAAAAATGTAAATCATATGGTCGTATGATTAGTATCTACAACGGTTATGTTATTACAATAATGGAGTAAACTTTTTTGATAAATGATTCATCGAAGCCAATATTATATATCACTTATGGCCGTCTTCCAATTGAAAAAGTACTAATTTGGCCAACGATACCCAAAAAGCGTCTGTAATAACATAATAGAAACCGTTCAGCAGGGCCCCACCCTTTTGTCCATTACAAAGCAGAATTAGCAGCCTTTGAAAGCCTTTGCTGCTGTGGATTAACCAAAAATTTTATCCAGACCTATACAATATCTGGATTTTGGGTCATGTAGATTTATTGTTATAAATCCGAATGGAATAAATTGTGATTTTGAAGATAAGTTTTTAAATTTAACCACATCTATATCCCTTGAACACCAGGTAAAATAAATATTATGTAGATTATAATTATCTACTCCATTATACACAACTAGAATATTAGTTATCTCTGATCACATTAGGTATTTGTGTGTATTGTTGTGCAACATAAATCACGTCCGTGCTTTTATGTCTACCTCGAGAAATTATTCTAGCTGGATTAGATTGTTTGTCCAGCATCACATCATCATAAATTACGAGATTATTAATTAATCCATCTAAGTCATCTACAGATGGGGCTTCATCTATATCTGTGAAAAAAATCAATAATATCGTCACCATCTTTATTAATTGATTTCGCTTTCTCGTTAAATGCTTAAGTACTTCGTAACAATGCTGATAATCTACAGATGATGTTATTAAATATAGTTTGCTCCATCTTGATCATCTCATTATTAAATTTAATAATAATTGTGTTTGACCTGATCCAGATGAGCCTATTATAATCATATCAAATTTGATAATGATGGATGGTGCTTCTCTGGTTTCTGTTTTAATGTCGCCGAAAAGCCAATTATTGTATCCATATTATTAAGAACATGAGTCTATATTGTGTTCGATGTAAATTATCTACACCCACCACTGGATTGACAACGATAATAACGACACATAAAGGACGTGCATTAACAGGTAAATGTCAAAATGTGACACACACAAAGATATAAATTTAATCTCCATGTCTGATTTAGGGACAAAGACAGGTGGGGATATTGCTGCTTCTTTAGGACAATCACTTGGATTACTATGGACTAAATACGCCGGTGAGAAACACCTTTCTTGCTATAATTATTGTGGTCCTGGAACACGACTTGATATCCGACTTGATGATCAAGACCAACCAAGGCCATGAGAGCATCCAATAAATAAGATTGATTAAGCATGTCATGTTCATGACGTTGCTTGTAGAAGTAAAGATTTTCAGCAGCGGCATCTTGCAGATGTGAAATGAATTCATGCATTAAATTCTATACCTAATAAATCTCTCAGAGAAAAACTCGCTAGTTGTCTGATAAAATCCGCTATGAAAAGTAAAATAATGCTAGGGGCTGGTAAATAATTGTATGATTATTATAATGGAATCTATTTATTATAGGCGAAGATTGTATTGGCAAGGCAAGCAGCGATCACTAAACTTTTTTTTTTTTAATTTCAAAATTTTATTATCCCCGTAATAGGCTAACCATTGGGTCGGGGAACCATCCCAAGGTCACCTTACAATCAAAATTTCTTGTTGCCAGATAAACTAGGGATTGTAAATATAATTTATATTAAAAGAAAGAAAAAATAAAAGACAACAAAAACATGCACACACTCATGCACACATGCATATGCAAAATGTAGGTGACATAAGCTTTAGAAAATAGCGTTTTGTTCCTGTTTACCATCCAATCAGATACAAGTTACCTATTGATCTATTGAGGTCCTTTTTTTAAGAAATTGGTCCTCTTTTTTGTTTATCTTAGCAGCATATTTGTCAACGTTCTTATACATTACAACTCTCTGCTTGAAAGCATGGATGGAAGGATTTTGCATATTGAATCTGCAAATATAAATGTAATAGTTTCCCAAAATAAGCAAGAAATTACACAAACTGTCCAGTTGTTCACTTCCTAAAAGTATTTCTTTCTTTTGACAAATGTACAATATTTGGGCAAGATGGTGCGAAATGATCAATAAAACTGTACCAGAACTGTGAAGTAATATTGCAATCATAGAAGAGATGTTCAATACTTTCATTCTTTATCTCTCTCTTGAAAAACGTACATTTGTTATCGTCCAATATGTTTATTCTTTTCAAAAAATCATTAGTAGCGATTATTCTGTGGATTAATCTAAAGTTAAAAGAAATCAATTTGGTATCCTTGGTACAAACTTTCGCCCTGCTATGAATCTCAGACCACTCCTCACTACTTAACATTTGTATTTAATAATTGCATCCAAGATTCTTGCTTAGCAGTATGTTGCCTTTTAGCCCTTTTTAAAAGATCTTTGTAAACAAACTTGAGTGAATCATATTTTTTCAGATCCATTATTTTATTCTCCTGCCTTTCAAAATTATTATGTACTAAATGTTTTTTATGGGTTTTTTCCATGCTTTTGGAATTTTGGATATTAAGGAGAAGCATTTCAAGAAGTCGCCTCTTCTAGTTTTTATTTTATCATTTCAAAAGGTAATAAATTGCCATTATCATCTACTAGATCATTCAAAATTTCAAAACCGGCTTCTGTCCAGGATTTGAATTGATAGAACATTCTAGGGGGGGGGTAAAATTATGAATGCTCATGGATAAGAACTCATTTGCACTTTGCGGTTCCTCTTTCCAATAAGATACTGCCAAAATGACATCTTTCCAAAAACTGCTTTTAATAAGTTTACTAAATTCTTCTAATTTCCTTCTCCCTAAGTTCCAAATATCCTTTTCATTTCTGAGTATAATTGTATGGATTAAGTTCTGCCAAGCTCCAATTTCTTTTTCCAATAATCTTTTCACTCATCTTATCTTAATATACCTAATAAATGAGAATATATGTATCATGTTGAGTCCTCTCTCGTTCTCTGGGGCTACTAATATATCGCGTTTAATTCTCTCTACCTTTCCACTCCATACAAATTTAAATAATGTACGCTTTAGTTCTGCTTCAACTTTGGCTGATGGATTTGGAAGTGCTGAGAAAAGATGTAGAAATATGGATAGAACAAGGGTTTTTACAACAATTACCTTACCAACAACTGACAGATGTCTTTAACTCCAGCTTGCCAGTATTCGTTTTGCCTTTGTTAGTTTCTTCATATAATTAATTTCCACCATTTGTTGTAGATCAAGCGAAAAATATAAAGTGTAAAGCTATAGGACGACCTAATATGGCCCATAACGGGACATATTCTTTCATTAGAACATTTCTTGTTTCCAATCCAAATGGCTTTTGTTTTTGTTATGTTACATTTAAGTCCAGACAATAGAAAAAAAACTTTGCAAGATATTCATAGCTGCTTTAAGATAAGTTTGAAATCCATCAAGAAGAATATAAAAGCATCGTCGGCATACTGACCCAATTTATATTCATTGACATTAAAGATCAGTCCCCGTACATCCACATGTTGCTTTAAAGTTATAGCTAAAATCTCAACCCCAATAATAAACAAGTAAGGTGCAAGGGGATCTCCTTGACGACATCCTCTTTCTAGTCTAAACAAAGATGACATATGCCCATTATTATAACACAACTTTTAGATTCATTACAAAACAGCCTAAACCACTTACAAATAGAATCACCAAAATTGAAAGATTGTAAAGTTTCTTCTACAAAGGTCCATTCAAATAAGTCAAAGGCTTTTTTAAAGTCTATTAGTAATAATAAACCATATCTATTTTCATTTTCAAGTTGATTCATGATATCGTATAGTAGCCTGGTATTTTCTCCAATAAATCTTCCCTTCATAAATCCTTTTTGGGTATCACTGATTACTGAGAACCTTTTTTTTGATCCTGGCTGCAATGGCTCCCGAAGCGATCTTATAGTCAATATTTAAAAGTGATATAGTTCCCCAATTTTGGAAGAATCTTCTATCTTTTTCTTCCTTTGGTAGACATGCTATGACTCCTTGAGTCTGAAATTTCTGAAAGGTTTCCTACAGTGTATCTATAATTCATTGATCTACAAAGGAATGCCCAAGAAACTTCCAGAAGAATTTATAGAACTCTACAGTAAATCCATCTGAGCCAGGACATTTTCCGTTTCCCATATTTGTTTAGAAACAAGCCACACTCATTTAATGTAAGCACACCCTCGCACGAATCTCTTTCCTCTTGACTGAGTTTAATATTGTGATTAAAAGATCTATTTTGGTTAGTTAACCTATTTTTAGTTTCTTGAGTCCCCTCGTCATCAAGCTGAACAATTCTACTTTTGTACAATTCCATATAAAACTGTTTATGGGCTTCTAAAATATCAATTTGATCAGATAATTTTGTCCCATCGTCTAAAATAATTTCCTTTATTGTCTTATTGACGTAATTTCTTTTTTCAAGATTTTAAAAGTGCCTTGTGCTTTTTTTTCCAAATTCATACCATCTGGCTTTAGATCTTAAGATAACGCCCTCTGTGTACTTTTTTTAGATTCCTCTAATGCTGCTTTCGTTTCCTCTAAGTTTTCTAAAGTTTCCCCATCTGTGTTATTCAGTAGTTCCCCTTAAATTTCTATTATTTCTTGATGAAGTTTTTTTAATTTTTCCCGTTTCTCTTTCGTTTTCTTAATAAAGAAGCATATTGTTTCAGATCTTATTTTCATTTTCAGTATTTCAATGCAAATTTGGTCATAACAGGAAAGAGAAACATGGAGAGTCATCTTTATTTCCCCCTACATAATATTCATTTACAGTGTCAGCTATACACTTTTTGACTAAATCAGTTTACTCAATGTTCTTCAACAGTTGGGCATTAAATTTCCAATATCCTTGTCCCCTTGAACATGTTGAGAAAGCCACACTCAGAGCAATAGCTGAATGATCAGACTTATATCCAGGTAAGGTACACGCATTAACCGTAATCAAATGAATGTCTTCAGACACGAGAAAGTAATCTTATCTACTTTGTTTCAAGGGAGATTTTTGCCTCCAGGCATACATCCTTAAGTCTTGATTCACATTTCGCCAGGTATCAATTAGTTCCAATTCATTTGTTAGGTCTTGGATGACTGCTCTAGACTGTTGGTGCTTGTCATATAAAATATTATAAGTATCCAAGTCTAAATCCTGAACATTATTCCAGTCTCCGCACATTATAATTGATGAGTTCTCAAGAAATAAAATCTCATCCTTTAACTTTCTAAAGAAGCTAGGATTATCTTCATTAAAACCATACAAATTCACGAGGGTTATTCTGTTGCCGTTAATTGTACTATCTAAAATAATAAACCTTCCTTGACTGTCACATCTTTCTCTATGAATTACAAATTCGAACGTATTTCTAACAAATATTGCAACCCCAACACTATTACTAGAGCAGTGGCTAAATATACATTTGTATCCCCATTTAGCTGCCCAATATATTTCATCGTTCTTTGTACTATGAATTTCTTGCAAGCATACTATCGATGCATCCTTTTGTTTTATCCAGTGCAAAACGTTCACTAAACTTGCTGAAGCAGCAAAAGATTTACATTTTAATGCTGAAAATTGGTTAGCATGACATGCAATATGGCAAATTTACCTGACATCACCCAAAAATATTCAATACCCACATTTTACTGTCAGTGTTCCTAACGAAGTTCATCAGACAGATATTTTGTTTTTACCACACGATACTATTAAAACACGTGGACGAAAGTCACGCACGTACAGATACGCATTAACTGTCGTTGATGTTGCAAGTATATATAAATAATAAGAACCATTATCGACAAAGACAACATTTGAAGTTGCATCTGCGTTTAAACGAATTTATCAACGTGGTGGTCTACGATGGCCACAGCTATTACAAGTTGTTCCTGGTAAAGATTTTCTTGGCACAGTATTATCTTTGATGAAAAACATAACGATAAAATCAGACGAGGACATACTGAAATTCATCGTGATCAGGAAATCGTTGAACGATTCAATCGAACACTTGCTGAGCGGTTATTTGGATATCAGTACGGAAAGGAAATATCTACTGACTTTAAGTCCGGTGAGTGATGGGTTTCAAGGTTGCCAAGTGTGATATCTGCATTAAATAATGAAATTACTCTTGCAACTTCCATGAAACATAATGCAATAAAAAATATATACCACGTAGCGATGGATACGTACAACGACGTGAACAACCTGAATTAGGTCATGTAACTGAAAAATTTACACGAACCAGGGGAACTGGAGGGTGGAAAAAAAGGAGCTACTGACCCTATCTGGAGTTTGACAACACATACAATTTCTAGCGTGGTTAGATCCACTGTAAGACCTGCAATATACAGACTAGATTATACTTGCCCTCAACGTGAATTTGTGCGTGAACAATTGCAGGTAATAAATACGGATGCACAATTACCACCGCGTTCACTAATGTAAATTAGCGCCTATGCGTCTATTACATTCAAGACAGGTCAGCATCACATTTTCATGTGTATCTAACGACACCTTGTCTATCTCAATCCACATAACATACTTAGGTATATAGATTTCACCCATTCCCTCAGGACTCCATATGTCTCCGCGCTATCTAAAGAAACTATATGTGCATGTTTTACCTCTCGCTCTTTTATCTCTCTAGCAAGTTTATGTGCTGGTGTCAAAACAATCACATCTGAATGGTTATTCATAAATAATTTAATCGCACGAATTGTTTTACCTGACCCTCCACACCCATAAGGATAAACAGTCTTATGTCTAACCACAGGATCGTACACAGATGGTGCATATGACCTTGATAATTGATTATAATATTTGTAATATATTTCCTTAATTTAAACGTCAGCAAATTAAGAATAACTGAGTATATATTCTTGCTTTATCCTCCATGTCGTCCACTGACCATTACCGAGTAGCGGCTTTAATAAATCATTATATTTTTTACGTATCTAAAATGAATCCGTAGCAACTTTAACAGCGTAACGAGGAAATCTATTTATCATCGACAATAGATTTATAGAAACATAGGCTAGCATCGAAGATCATAAATGAGTAAACTGCTGTGTGTTGCCCTCAATATAGCTCACAATGGTACCTAGTACGGTCCCATCTGATAAATAAACATTACATCGGCTTATAAATGTGTTTTTCTCCGTTGTGTCAGCGATTATAAAATCTAGCTCACCATCGTCCATAATCAACCTTGTACTGTGTGGTTTATAACCATATGAACTGCCTTGAGTAAACTTACCGATTATCTACTAAGATCTTTTGCACGTTTTCATCGTGCTTGTTCCTGCATTTACATATAGTATTAGTAATTTTAATAAGGTCATATTCGGCAAGGTCAGGAAATTATTTCCTGGCATCATCGATATTAAATCTATTCGGTTCTGGTAACAAAACTTGCTTTTGTAGACTGTATGATATCATTGCTTCATTTACCCTCAACGATATTAAAATTACAGAATCAAGCATATATCTTAATAGCACTATTGAAGTCCAACATTTTTCTGTTTTCCAAATCAAACATAAGCAATCGGATGGAGATCTTTTGCAAACTCGCATGATTCTCTACAGGCAAATCCGGTTAAGTTAAAATATGTTAAGGGTCCGTTTATCGAAACTCTGGTCATCTCAATTATAGGGTGTCCGAGTCTGTCAAAATATTTAGAACATTCACCGTATCCAAGAAAACTCCCAGGATAACATACAGCCATATCGACGGAGATAACATCATTATAATCGTATTTAGCATTCCATAATCCACCGTGCCCATATTCTATACAACTTCTTTTTATATCTTCAATACATTTTAATCCTTTCGGTGTTAATTAATTTTTCTCCTGAGCAAAATGGGCCGCGACCAATGGTACGGTAAAATAATTATTCAGTAGTCGTCTAACTTTGACATCGATAGAAGTATATTTTAATGCATGATTTCGCATTTCTTCATAAAGAGATTCTGCACGGTAAATATCACCATTAGGTCGTACAAACTGATCATGATAATCGTGTTCGGAACTTTGAAATAACCAAACAGATATAGAGTCAATTTACTGATATTTTTGATAAAATCAAATAAATGACCATTAAAATATTTAACAACTCTGTCTCGTGGAAATATTGTTACAGCATTAGCCCATGCATGTGCATTATGATCTTTATAGGGCTTACATTTTTATATATATTTTTGTTCGTATAATATTTCTCCGGGAAGTGTTTCTACTGTTATTTGAAATCTTAATAACTTTTTTAGTTCAGCAACATCTTTAATATATGCACCAGTATCTTTAACTGTTTCTGCCCATTTACATATTTTTTACGTCGTAAATCATTTAAGCCATTAATACATATAACATTTGTGAAATGTACTGTAACACGTTCAGCTACATAGTTTGTTCTTGACTCTGACAGCCTCATCGGTTTGAGATCCGCAGCGTTAAGTTTATCATTCAGCGGGTAAATTGCTTAGACTACAGGAGTTACGAGGTAGACAATAGTTCATAAATCACCGTATAGGTCACCGCCTGATAATTTTCTGCTTCTGGAAGCTAGTATTTATTTAAAATGAATACGAACTTTATTCACCAAACATACAAGAACTCTTGCTCAATTGATCCCTTAAAATCCAAATTCTATTGATGTAAGAATTTCCCTGGAGCCAAAAACTGTTCAAATCATCGTCGTAAGTTCCTGTCTTGCAGCAGAAGCAGTGTGAAAATTATTCCACATATTGAAGGGATATATCTTAATAGTTTTACCAGGCAAGCATTCACTCACGGGACGTGCGAAAAGTTTACATTAGCGGCAGGTTTATGGCAATACAAGCGAAATATAGGAGGAAATGTGATCATGGGTGCGAAAGTGGGATGTATTAATTAATTATTTTCATGCATTGCTTGGAATGTACTGTTGTATTTGTGTTATTTTCACTGAACAAACATTCGTTAGGTTTTGCTTGATGACGCCATTTATTTGTTTGTATGGTACTCGCCATACAATCTAAGTGTGTCGTAAGTGCCATGGAACCTAAGCATGGTAAGTGACATGCAATCTAAATATATGTTACGTGTCACGCAGTCTAAATATATGGTACGTGTCATGCAGTCTAAATATATCGTACGTGTCATGCAGTCTAAATGTATGGTTCTTGTCATGCAACATACGGATATTATGTGCAATACAAGCTAAGCGTATGGTACGTGTAATTAGAGTGTTACCATCTGCGCTGAGAAGGGTTGATGATCAGCATATGTAGGTCCATCCTTTTCTTTCAGGGCATTGTAGAAGTTTTTTTATGTCATGCTTGTCGTGCGTAGCACTGTATCTCATTAGCTTTGTTGCTAAGCCACGTGTCACGCATCTTACGGAGTTTTTGGTAAACCGTTCTACGTATGTTGATGAATGCATTTTTATTGGAGGTGGAATTGGGGTTGTTGAGGTAGGTTTGGTGGAAAGTGGTTTCTCATTCAGCAACTGCTTGATCTCAACGAAGTTCTCATCAAACCAGTCTTGGTGCTTTCTATTTGAGGGTCCTAGGATTTCTGAAGCTGTAGTATAGACCAGCTCTCTTAATGCCGCCTATTCGGTCTCCACATTCTGATTTGTCTGTCGTTCTTCCAGGGCATCTACGAGCGTTTATTTGTTACTATAATGTCTCAGCTTGGTGATGTTCAGTCGTTTAGGAGCCTTCTTTCCATGTGGGCGTCTTTTATGCTGAATCTGGATTTGCGCTTGGTGATGATGAGGCGGTTGTCTGTCCAGTAGTCAGCGCCACACAAGGGCTTCGCTACTCGCACATCATGCCTGTCCCTCTTCCTGACAATGACGTATTCGATGCGATGCCGGTGCTTAGAGCGAGGGTACATCCATGACGCTCGGTTACGGGTATGGAGGCGGAAGACTGTATTGGTGTTCAGCAGTTCATGTTCGGCACGTATCTGGAGCAGGAAGGGGCCATTGCTATTGCAGTGACCAACTCCGTGCTTGTCTAGCATCCCGTCTCAGGCAACGTGATCACAATCAACTCTTGCATTGAAGTCGCCAAGAATGACGAGCTTATCTGCCAACTGAATATCAGAAATAACGAAGTGAAGATCCTCATAGAACTTGGCCTTCACTTCATCCTGGTTGGTCATTATTGGAGCTTAGCAACTGATGAGGATAGGTTGTTTTCTTCCAGACAAGAATTGGAGTTTCATTGTCATAAGTCTATCGTTTACTCCCTTGTGAGGTCCAGCCAGTTTGTCAATTAGTGTTGTCTTCACTGCAAAGCCGACACCAGCATCACGGCGCTCTTCACTTCTTCGTCCGCTTCAAAAGAAATTGTATCCTGACTCCTTTCACTAGCTCATCTTTTCCTGCAAGTTGAGTCTCGCTCAAGGCAGCAATATCCACGTTGTATCGGGCAAGTTCCTTTCTTATTAGTGCGGTTCGCCTCTATGGTCTTTCCGTGTCATCTCGGTCCAGTAGGGTGAGTGCATTACATGCGTCAAGTGTGAGAGGAACAATCCTCGTCTTCTTCTTTGTATTTTTCTTTCGACCGCTAAAGTAGGGTCCCCGCTAATTGCGATAAGCTTTCTAGGGGTTTTTGAGTAGGCAACGTTTAGGGCACCTTTGCTAGCCCCTTACACATGCCAAGGAGTTGAGCAGTACATTCATGAAGAGGGTTGCTCAGTCGCATAGTGGGCTGCTGAAATCCACTGCTGCTCCGTGTTAGTGGTAATCGGCTCTAATGGCCTGAACCGCCTGTGTTCAGGTTTGAGGCTACGTCTGTCAGTGTACCCACACCTACCGCTTCGTCGCTAGCTTGTCGCCACATGATTTTGGTGGTTGATGAAATGAAATAGGTGAATGACAAGAGTGACTTGCGCGGTGACATTGGTTTAAGTGAGGAAGAGTTGCGCAGTTCGTCGACCTTTGCCCAAAACCATCTGAGTCCAGCATCATGAGAAAGTAGAGACGGACGGAGTTAAGTGCAGTGGATGATCAGGACGTCTTACGTGTCTCGTCGTGCTCTTAGCGCTCCACGGCGCTTTGTTGGGAGTCGCCTTTCTGCCCTTTGACCAGCTGGTGGTTCTCCGAGCAGGATGCCGAATCCAGTCTTCACATGCTAGGTGGACAATGACTAACTCACAGAGGGTTTGAAACCCATCGGCTACCCTTAACCTGATTTAGCCGGCCAGTCGAAGCCGTTTTTTGTGGTGTGTCCGCTGCTCAGGACACAGCCTTTTGGAGCATAAGGTGAGAGTTGAGTGCCAAGAGAGGACCAAAAGTGGGCAAGCAACGCCCAAAGGTTTACAACTGCTTCCCCCAACCAGAGGTGCTGCCCTTCCCTGGACACCCCATACACTGTAATTACTGCCAAATAAAAGATTATTGAACGATTGGCAGAACATTTTGACAGTGTCTTGAATCACCCTTCATCCATCAACGATGTAACCATCGACAGTCTCCCTCAATTACCCATCAACGAAGCAATGGATGACACTCAACCTTGCTTGAGACACAGAAAGAGATTCATCTGCTCTCCAGTGGCAAAGCTCCCGGCTCAGATTCCATCTCAGCAGAAGTCGATAAGCAAGGGGGTACAGTCCTCATTGAAAGGCTCCATGAACTGTTTTAACTGATGTGGCAACAAGAGACAATCACGCAGGAATTCAAAAATGCTTCCATAATCCACCTGTACAAACCATCGGAGACTTTCCTTGCTCTCAATCGCAGGAAAGATACTCGCCAAAATCCTATTGAATCGCCTCACTTTGCACCTTAATCAGGGACTCCTGCCAGAAAGCCATTGTGGATTCAGGAAAAAAAAAACGTGGGACTATTGACATTGTGATTGCAGTAAGTCAGCTACAAGAGAAATTACCTTTTCTCGATCTACATCGAATTGTCAAAGGCTTTTGATACTGTCAGCAGAGAAGGATTATGGAAGGTAATGGCCAAGTATGGATGCCAAAAAAAATTGTATCCATGGTTCAGCAATTCCACTACGGCATGCAGGCTCGAGTCCAGGAGAATGGAAAGTCATCTGAACCATTTCCAGTAAACAATGCCGTCAGACAGGGTTGTGTTCTGGCACCAGCACTGTTCAGTCTTTTGTCTCCGCCATGATGACTAATGCTTTCAGAGAAGGAGATGATGTAGTCGGCATCAGGCACCGTACAGATGGAAAACTGTCCAACCTCAGGAGGTTACAAGCGAAAACCAAGGTATTGCAATATATCAGGGAGTTCTTATTTGTCGATGTTTGCGCCCTCAATCATGGCTCAGAAGCAGACCTGCAATCCTGCAATGCAGCGTTGACAAGTTCTCCAGTTCCTGCACAAGCTTTGGTCTCACTATCAATACTAAGAAGACTGGAGTACTGCATCAGCCAGCCCTGGGAAAGCCCGATACCGAGCCAAACATCACCGTCAACAGCCAAAAACACAACGTAGTGAAACACTAAACCTACTTTGGCAATACACTTTCACAGAGTGTCACAATTGACGACGAGGTGAACCTCCGCATTGCTAGAGCCAGCGCAACTTTTGGCAGATTGTATGAGAATGTCTGGAATAGAAGAGGCATCAGCATCATGACCAAACTAAAGGTCTACAAGGCATTTGTACTCCCCACATTACGCATGCGAAACATGGACGGTGTATCAACGGCATACCAGGAAGCTGAACCACGTTCACACCACTAGCCTCAGGAAAATAATCAACATTAAATGGCAGGACAAAGTCCCAGACACCGAGGTTCCGGTCCAAGCAGGTCTCCCCATCATTCACACCATCCTGATGTAGTTTCAGCTACGCTGGGCTGGACATGTACTCATGCCAGACCACCTGCTGCCTAAGAGACTCTTCTATGGCGAGCTCCTGCAAGGACAGCGATCCCACGGACGTCAGAATCAACGATAAAAAGAGAATTTGAAAGCTGCATTGATAGCGTTCAACATACATCCTGACTCATGGGAGCAAACAGCTAGCGATCGAGTCACTTGGTGTTCCTATCTGCATAAAGGCTCCAAGCTGTGTGAAATCGAGCAGGATAGCAGCATCAGAGAAAAGTCAGAAAAGCACGTGACAGCAACTTTCCTGGAGATATCCCACTCATCCCGTGTCCCTTTCGCAACCGAACCTTCCGTGCAAGGATAGGCCTTTTGAGCCACCTCTCACACACAGAACAGAACCAGCCCCTCCAACTCACGGATGACTAGAGGTTTCTTCGTCGACTCGACGGACGAACAACAAAGTGCCATAAAATCTAAATGTATGGTACGTACCATTCAACCTAAATGCATGTTATGCGCCATGCAATATATGTGTAATCTAAGAGTATAGTACGTGAAATGCAATCTAAGTATATGACACGAGTCATTCAACATAAGCATGATATGCCTTGCACTCTAAATTTATGATACTTGCCGTTTAGTCTAAATAAACTGACATTTAGACAAATGTTGAAGGTTTAATTTTTGCCAAACAATTTACTCGCCATTGGTACTGAACTTTATTTGAACTTTATCATTAGTCGGTAAACATTAAATATAAATTTTAAATCAGTGCTGTCCAACATGCTTTTACGCCATTTCAAGATAGTCTGATGCTTGAGATGGCTCGGTGTTCAAGAGAAAACATACTGGTTACTTTAATTTTACAGGAAAAAGTTTTTAATACTGAAAAGGTTATACCATACCTTTGGTAGATACAATTTATGTATTATGTCATTCCATATGAAATAATATTACGTGCTCCTCTGAGATTTTCTGAGTTAACGGAAGTTAACCTTTGCAGTATATAGACGATCCACATAGCACCGTATATATTATATACATGGTGAGCATGATATCTTTCAGAGATATAGAGAAAGAAATATTGAAGAAGAAAGAAAAATGCGTTTCTGACTAATAGTTAATATTTTGGATAGTAAATCAACATCAGCGTGCAGTTATTTCCTACTATGAAATGATGGATCAGTACCTGACACACATCACATGACACACTGCGCTAGCTACAGCAAAACTTTTGTCACCCGATAACGGTAAATTTCATTTTTCATTGCATGGAATTCAATTTCGAAAGATTTGGATTATTTTCTTTTTTGTTTTAAGAATATTCTAAGCAAAATTGAACATTAAAGAGAACGTGTTTATCCTACTTGCATGTGAAACGTCAATAATTATGAAAATATAAGTTGTAAGGGACTGATGAGCATGTAGTTGCATAAACATATGCAAATATGCATGTAAGTATTTACCTGAACGAATATTTTCAAGTAATATTCTTCTGTCATTATTGTTTATAAAACAGTCAAAATATTTAATTCACCTAAATATAAAGAATTGTTTCATTTCCAGGAAAATTTTAAGGATTTTATAGAATTTCAGGAATTTCTAAAATTCTTCTATCAATAATAAAATAAGGCTCATGCATATAAATTCGAGTTATTTTTTCCTTATTGTCAATTTCTACATTAGCGAGAAAACGAGATGTTCAGAAATTAGTGTTTTGTAAAGAGGCCATGAGTCCTGTAAAGTTCTTTTCATGTCTTTATGCAGTGATAGTTTTCATACTGATGTGGATTGTTAACTTTTAGACCTCATCGTTTCCAAACTTGTTACTCAGTCTCAATTATAGTAAAACTATGCTACATGCAATTGGAAAAGAACTTCCCTGAGCTGTACTTAACATCTCTTCGTTCGAAAATGCTGTTTTGAATAGCAATTAAAGAACGACGATGTCCTCGAAAGTTACCAATGTTCATCTGGGTGCTATTATATACAATATGCTCCCTTTAGCCTCTCAAACAATGCAGTTACAAAATGGAAACATTGTTTTTATAATTCTTGAATAATTCAAGGAAACTACAGCCTCAATCGACGTTTTTTGTTTAGAGTGACACAATAACTACTTACTTATAATATATTTTTCTTGGAACAATGAATAGTTTTAAGGAATACTGAACAGGAATCAAAGAGTAAAATTTAGTCAGAAAATATACAATTTACATTGTAGTACTGAATACAAAATACACAAAAAGTTAGCAAGAAAATATAAACCTAGATTATGTAACCTCACTTATTTTGCTCATCTTGATAAATGTAAGACTTAGAAATATTGAAAACCATACAGGCACTTGATTACTGAGTGACATCAGACAAATATTCGACTGATCTTGAATTTGGTTCTTAAGATTCCAGTACGTTCTTTACCTTTCTAAAATAAAAAGAAACATGTCAATGAATTCCTTGTTACTTTCAAAGCTTTTTCCTTGTGAGGGCTGTGACTACAATATATCGACAACTTGACCTTTCTAAGATGTTTGGAGTAGTTTCCAGCAATAATTAATACGAACCATAGCTACAAAGTCCATTTCTGCAAACTGAGTCATGTACATCGCTTTTTATTTATTTTCAGTAACAGCTGACACCCGACTTTGGTTTTCTCTGGGTTTGACGGTTTAGTAAGATAAGCCGATCGTGATTCATTCCTTTACATAACTACAAATGGCTAACCCAATGAACTATCTTTTGAGAAAATCCTATAAAGATGTTAGTTCATTGTAGCGTTATGAATATAGTCAGTCCCATACAGTCCTCATGATCCACTAGTTGTACGTTGTGTGCAAATTTATAGTTATAGGATTTAAGAATTTATAGATAATTGTAATATGAACAAAGTATGTAAAGCTTAACTATTCTTTAAATTATTTTGTTCCAAATTTATTACTTAGCAGATTACCTGAACATGAAACGGAACATTGAAACATTTCCGTCATTAAACTTTACCGTATGAACGTATGTGTTCAAATTGGGAGACCCTATTAAGCTGAACTATGTTTTATTTCCACTGTTATTCTTCATCTCATGAACGACAGCTGTGAGTTGTTGTTTAGTGATATTTATGGTTGATCATTTTAGGGCTCAATTAAAGAAGGCCACTTTAACACGCACAAGAAATTCATCGAGTAATTTATTCTATTAGAACTTTATGCCATTTAAAGTACAGTAAGATCAACCTTAGTACCTTTTGACGAGACCATTGTTATCGTGTGATCTTCCAATATTTGTAAGACAACTAAATCAGCATAATCAAGGCCAAATAATGTAAAATAATGCACATCTACTCGTTTGACCCAGATAATTTACCTTAGGCTTAAATTTGTTGTATACTATGGAAACAAATTGAATAGCTATATAGTGTAACTATTTGCGTCAGTAGATATCTGATATTAAATGCATAATCGGGTCTCTCTACTGCAGATTGTCTCATTTTAATAATCCTACTTATTCCACAATTTGAGTTTTACAGCTATATCATCCAAAGACTTGTAGCTTATTTAGATTCATACATATTTAACAGAACATTTCAAAGAGGTTTTGTAAGTAAGCTGACCTTGCTCTAGTAAACAGAAACTAAACGAAGGCAAAGTTTTCAAGGTACAAAATTATGTAAATGCGCAGTTTCTTTTTACTCTTGACGTTACTGCAAAACAAATAGCATATCGTCAGGAGCGTTAATCCTAATACTCACGGTCTTTTATCACTGATTATATCATCAAATCCATAAACCACTTGTTATTCAAATATTGGCTTTAGCCTATAATAATTGCATGGTTATTGTTTTGTATACAATAATAATAATAATAATAATAATAATAATAATAATAATAATAATAATAATAATAATAATAATAATAATAATAATAATAATAATAATCACAATAGCAAACCGAAATTAATAATCATATTGCGTTCTTTGAGAAGGAATGGAACAAGAAATCTAGCATACAAACTTGCAGCTGTGGCAGCTTTGGTGTGATTACCGAATATAACATCCTCAAAATGGTGTGAATGTAGGTTTGTGATCAGCCGATTATTCCATGGCATCTGCAATTTAATGTTTCTCTAATTATAAGACAGTAAGGAACATCTTAATCTCTTAAAATAATTCTAAGTTTTATTATAGGTGCATTTCAACTTGAAATTAAAGTAATAATTGTTTCAGTTTCTATGTTCGTGTTTGTAATATATCGTTTGTTTTTAATAATTAATTATTTAGGTCATTTATTATATAGAAAGGAAGAGATGGGCGGAAAAACGTCAAAGAACCATTCAGATACTCAACATCTAGAGGAACCACAAGCAACAGAAAACTTAGAAGATGTCGAAAGAAGAAAACTGGGTTTGGTTTTATATTTTTACGCAATCAATATTATAGATCTAGATCTAGCTGCGATGTAACTATATCACAGGGTTTAAAATATTTGGTTCATTGATTTACCGGATCGCTGAATGAAAGTAGATGCCCAAAAGATACTCAAAATAGTGAAATACAATAGCAGAGTAACAGCGAGGGCAGGCTGTTTCCTAAAAATGGGCAGTTTCCATCCGATAATCTGAGCTTTGCCGATAAAAACGCGCGCATGTGGTTTGTAGTAGGGTTGGGTTACATAGCTAGAAATGTTGACACAGGTAAACATCAAAATGCAATGCAAATATCGCAACATATTTCTACAAGTTTCTTTGAACTGAAGTCAATTCACATATTTTAAAGAATAATAGTCTGATCATGTACTGATTGCTTTTATGTTTATACAACTGGCTGGGTAGATCTGAAAAGTGGATGATGAATTAATTCAGAAAAATAAAAAAATAGTAACGGAGCTACGCACTGTGGAATTAACGGTTCGGTTGTGTTACTGTTTGGTTATTGGTAAGGAAAATCAATCTGAAATTAACGGTCCGATTTTGTAAATAATCTTGATTCATTGTCCAGTCATTAGAAAAGTCATTGAGAAAAGTAACAGATCAAAGCTTTACATAAACGTTCAGATAATTCAAAGAGATTTACCTTGTTAACGAATTAGGCTTGGATCATATGTGAAACATGGGTTTACCTTTGCAACTAATAGATAACATTGATAAATTCAATAAAATATCAATATCCCTGAAAGATTAATTTAGTCACTGGACGATTACAAAAATATCAATGACGATTATTAATATACACACGTGTTATATTACTCTTCAGGTTTCAAACTTTACATGATCAAAACGATTTTTTGGTAATATAAATCTTAAAGTCGTGTTACAATTTTTAAAAGTACTAAATATAAAAGTACAATTTACACACTGCACACACACAAACACACACACACACACACACACACACACACACATATATATATATATATATATATATATATATATATATATATATATATATATATATATATATATATATATATATATATATATATATATATATATATATATATATATATATATATATATATAATTATATATATAATTATGTTATTAGTTAGCCTTAGGAAAGTGTTTTGAACACAAACGTCGCTTATGATGTTGTTGCGGACTATATCATGAATGATTATGTATCCTAGGTATATTGACAAAGGTTAAGGAATTGTACAAACGAAACTACAAACACATGTTGAATTTGCGAGGGAAAAAATAAATAATGACAGATTGTGCTTAGCGAAGAAGGTGCATAAAGATTACAGTAACTGCAGACAGTTTATATTAAGTGCAGAATTAAAAAATTGAATCGATAATGAAGTCAAGATCTATCTTGATGAGCAATATATGCAAATTTTGAAATATGCTGCAAGTGCAGCCCATGATTATTCATTGACTCACAAACTTTCATTTGTCAAAACGACTTCATTTGAGCAGGTGTTTGGTAAAATGAAACCTTTTAAGACTCATACGAGATTTTACAAATCTCAATATGACAAGGATTTTAAATTCCGAATATCTGAAGTGTCTGATCAAACATCATTATTTCTCCCTACGTCCACTTACTGTAAGGAGAAGGAATATTTGTTTCTGATTGCCACGGGATGAATATTAAACAATGACCTAAAAACGGAGCTATTCAAAATTCTATTTTGTCAGTAAGGGCAAGATCAAGCTCTTGTTCTGAAAGCAATACATTAGTTGGGTCAACAAACACTAGTTTAATTCTTGTTTGAAGAAATATGAAACATTCATGACTAATGAATATACCACGCACTGAAGATTCTATCGAATCTATACCTATTAAAATATCAAGTGAAATAGTAACTTTTCAGCGTCGTTTGCTTTCACGCATTTTCACTTTATCAGAGAACTGTTCTTTGTATAACAATGTTCTTATTCATGGACTAGAGTGCAGCTTTATTAATGTACTTTTCTATTGTGTCAATTTTACATTATACTTAGTCTCAAGACATAGGACTGTCGGATCAGTGGTTTTTCATTTACCCATAGTTCATTGATCACAATATAATGATCTTGTTGCTAGGTTCTAGATTGTTTAATCCATCAGTAGCTGATAAGCCTTGTTTTGATCGATAGGTTGATTCTATTGAGTGTATACTCATTGATATGTATCATGCCCGTGCAGTTACCAGAGTTCCGACAAAATGAGCTTGTGAGAATGATATTGATGAGGAAATTATTCCCTTAACTAATAAATTTATTTGTCAGTCATTTGATGAGGTCGCAATTAATACTAATATTCCTGAACTAATATATATTGATCAAAGTGATCCCTTTTTATTACTCATTCTCAGGTTGACAAACACAATCTCACGGTGTTGAACAGGAACAAGATCCTAAGATCTTCTGTTTGTTTCTGAAGTTATGTCTGTTTGCTAAGCTGAAGCTACATAATTCCCAGGTTTTGGGTTTTGCTTTGCACAAATCGAGGTCCTTTTGATAAAATGTAGACCACCTGTAGCACTGTTGGTGACGAATGGACTGCACACAATCCAATTGTCGTTCCGAAGTCATATCGACTAGGCATTCTTAGTCACGCCCATGAAGCTTTGGTTAATCATTCTGGAGTCAATAAGATTTGATTTTGAATCACTTGTATTGGCTGAAAATTAAATGTGATGTTTCTAAATATGTCGAAATGGCATGAAACCCAATCATAAGATACTTCAAACTCGTCTGCAGCCTATTCCTATATTTGACGAGACATTTAGTAGAACAAAAGTAGACTGTGTCCGTAATGGACCTAAGACCAAGACAGGCACACAATACTTGCTGAGCATATTGTGTAAAATAGATTTCCCGAGGCATTTCCTATAGTGAAACTTTTGATAAAGGTTGTTTGTACTTGTTGGTTCCCAAATCTGTCCAGTCTGAAAATGAGTCAGATCTTATGTCTGGAAGTTTCCAATAAGATATTTATCAACCAGGCATCCAACAGTTCCGAATGTCTCCCTTTCACTCTGATAGTCAAACGGTTTTAGAAAGATTTCATCCAACATTGAAAAATATGACTCGGTCTTGTTGCTCTGATGCAGGAAGCGATTGGGACAAGTGTGTTCTTTTTCCTGTAGTTCGCTGTTAGGGAATCAGTTCAAGAATCTTTAGGTTTTAGACATTTGGAACTAGATTTTGTCCAGAGACTGTTGAATTCGAAGTTGCTAAACAGACGCTTCTTTCAGATGAAGATTCTTAGATTATTCTTCTTGATTATGTCTCTGATTTCAAATATACGTTGCCAAAGGCTTATGAAGTAGCAAGAACTATTATTCACACTACTCTCTCATAATTGAAACTAGAAAAGACACAAATAAACAGGAAATAAGTTTTCAGTCTGGTGATAAATATCTGGCTCTCTTGGCCATGCTCCTCATGGGAATAAATTGCATGGTCCTTCCATAAATAAAAAGAAGGTAATTTACTTAAATTATATCATTACTACTCCTTGGAAACTGAAACATTTTGTCATATAATTAGTTTAAAATAGTATTTTGGTAGAGATAAAGATTACAGTATTCAGTCTATTTAGCTAATCTTGTACCACAGCGAGGACGTACACGATGGAATAAAATTTGACAGTAGTGATTTTAGTTTGAAAATCTTCACAGATACTTTGCTTGATGCAGTGATGCCTTTGATGGAGTTAATATAGGTAACTTTGACCTTTGTCGTGCGTATATCATATTTTTAGGACATATTGCAGTACATAGTCAACATAAACATGTAGAAGTAAATATCAATTCTATCTTGAATTCCATGTACCTGTTAGTACAAAGCAGCTGATTCTGTTTTCAAAATAACTGAATATTTTCTGAATATTTTCTTAAATTTTGTTTAAGGTTCTCTATATTTGTCAAGCTTCTGAGATATATTTTGAGTAATATTGATTTATTATGATAATAAGAAGTAAACAAGCTGTTTACTTTGAGTGGAAGACCTGGCCTTATTTACGAGTAAATGGTTGTTTCCATAGAAGATATATTACTTCGCAGGACAATTATATTTGGATCGATGGCTGATGTGATAAAGAAGTTTTAATTCCTCCCTAATATCAGTCTTTGGGAATCTATGATAAGTGTTTACAGGTGTGTTCATTTATAATTTGAGAGTAAATATGTCTTTTAATTATTTTTTGTAATTACAAAGTGGTCATTGGCCTGGAATACAACCGTACATTGGAAATTTTAAGGACCCATTCAAAGACATTCTGAATAAGATCATTATGATTCTTTCTGATACACAGTATATCAGAGTTCTCCCTCTCTCATACATGAAGACGTATGTGAGTTGGCCCATGTAAATATTCGTCCGTGTTTAGTCCAGCTTTCTGTCTCAAAATGATAACTTAAATTCTCTATATTTTTTTCTAGCAAAGAATACCATTCAGGACAGGAAGAAATGCAACACATATCTACCATACCAAGAAATGCCTAAACAAGCAAGCAAACTGGATCCTTCAAAGACAGGTAAAACTTAAATAGCGCTTCATTGCGATTAAATGATGAAACTGCTTTTACAGAACATTGCAGAATAATTAGTTTAAAGTACTTATATGCAAAGCGTAAGTTTCTTTTCTTCAAGAAACGTACTACTTTAAAACTGCTTAAAACTGCCTAAAGAAAGCTAGAATAGCAGAAAGGATGCGTAACGAACGTTCACAGACACGGAGACTGTCCACATGAAGAATATCTCTTAAGTATCTTTTCTTTAAAGAGATATTAAACAACAACTTTTTGTTTGTTTTGGAGGAGTTGGTTGGGTTACGGTTAGGTTTTAACCCAGTGTAAATGAGACTACTTAATATTGCTCGTTAAAATAACTGTAACAATCCATGGATACTGCACGGGGATACAACATTCGAATGCATTTTTGTCCCAAAATATGCAACGCAGACTGTTGACCTTTTCTGCATGTCGTGTCCACATTTGTGCACGGGGACACACTATGCTGTAAGCCTCACTACACTATTTGCTCGAATTAGTGGTTATAATATCCTGATGTACTTGTAGAGTTAATTATTAATGTTTTCTCCGATTTTCAAGTAGTAAAGAACTCTTCTTGAAATCAAGAGAAAGGCATTAAGGCCTAAAGAGAAAATAAGACACATATCCATTTCAAGATATTGGCTTTTTGCGTAGAATAACAACTATAGCTGTTGCAATTTGATGGGATCAGAAGTAAAAATGCCAGTAATTTCATTCGAATGTATTTTTGTCCCAAAACATGCAACACAGGGTATTAACCTTTTCTGTATGTCGTGTCCATATTTGTGCATAAGCACGATAGTCTGCATGCATCCCTTCAATGTAACTAAATATCTGGATTTCATTATATATATAAATATATATATATATATATATATATATATATATATATATATATATATATATATATATATATATATATATATATATATTGTTACGTGTCTGTGCCCTTAATAAAAGCAACATGAAAAAGTGAAAGGCAACAAGCTTAGTAAAATTTAAAAAATAATTTAGTTCCCAACAAAGTGAAAATGATAAAAAAAAGAACTTACAGTATTCATAATAATCCAGAAATTAGACCCAAGTCGTAAAAATATAAAGTCTTGAAAGAAAAAAAACAGTACAAGTCCAGATTACATCCGGAAACAGAAGGCAACAACGTGTCTGTGATAGCTTAAGAATGTCGATGTGTTGAAAGTTTTTCTTTGAATCACAATAATATAATTCCAGGTTTAATTTCAGTATAAATTCCAATGAATGTTATCATCCAATAATTTAATGAGAACACATTTGTATTTTCAGAGAAAAAAAATCACTTGAATTCAAAAATTTTAAAACAATAAAAATATACTTAACACAATATACAACTTGATTAGGCTAAACCTTAACGCATGAATGACCCAAACCTCACAGCAATAACATTATATAGTTATTCATTTGACCTCAGGTATAATTAACATTTTATAAAAAAAAATTCATTAACTAATGGAAAATAACCTTTTAGAATAATCCTGATGTTTACAAAACAATAATCTGGATTATGTCTAATTCACTTAGGAAATTCCAAAAACCACCACCCAAATAATCATATTTACTTTTACTAATAATAAATACTGATTTTAAACCCATACATACAGAGAATAATTTAGCTATGTATTCGCTGTTTACAATGAATAAAATAACAAAATTTAGGTTAGCCAGAAATGAACTCAATTTTGGAAAAGGTTAAGTCCAACACACAATGTTACATTGCAATAACATGTAATAATAAAAGAATAAAGCTAACAAGCGAAGCAAATTATATATATATATATATATATATATATATATATATATATATATATATATATATATATACCAGACGGAACAGACTATGCTATCCCTGGATTCTGTAGTTGAATCTTGATAATAGTGGGCCGAAATAATAGTTCAATACAAACAATACTATCTTACAGGTTAGAGAAATTAAATTCATACTCTACTGAGTTTCGAACCCAGGTCTGCGAGTAGATTGCACCCATCGCCTTGCCTGCACGCACCAACCCATATACCGTCACGACTAAGCACGCATCACCAAAAATTGATGGCATGGACACTGAATCGTTGTTATATAAGCTCGTGCGTAGCAGACACACTCGCATGACGACCTAGTAATTAATTCTCATATATACACACAGTCGTTCCAGATTCCTATGAAAGAAATCAAGGTATATAGATTTTAGTATTACAAATAATTATAAATATATACCAGACAGTTTAGACTGTGCTATCCCTGAATTCTGTAGTTGAATCTTGATAATAGTGGGCAGAAATAATAGTTTAATACAAACAATACTATCATACAGGTTAATGAATTTAAGACCGCAAATATCATCGAACGTTTGAACCAAGACTCTTTGTGAAATGTCGTCAATATCCACTATATCAGAGACCTCTTCATCGTCAACGCAGACGTGAAACAAGGCTACGACCTTGCACCGTTCCTCTTTATCCCTGCCATCGACTAGCAACGAAAGAGAAAAATGTCAATAGCAAAGGAGGAATATAGATTTGCAAGAAAAGAAATATAACTCATAAAGCTAGGAATGGAGAGCATGAAAACAAAATGGAGGAGAGAAAAGAAGTGATGTGACCACAGACGAAGACTATGAATTAGAAGCAGGAACCAGAATCAGCAAATCAAATCAAACCTAGGATATGCTAAATTTAGTGTGGAAGTCAGAAAACTTGGACTCAAGACCTACCTGAGAATTCACCGGCGCAATGTCATTCCTATTATATTGTACGGCTCTGAATGCTAAAAACGAATGTTAAAAATAGCACAAAGCTTGAAATCTTTTCAAAATGTTCTTGTCTTCCTTCTGGCCAAACAGGACCAATAAGGAAGATCTTCATCAAAGGACAGAATCAATATCTTTTGTCCAGACTGTTAAGAAGAGAATATGTCGATGACTGGGTTATGTATGCCAAATGTAACTGGATGCTCCACCAAGAATGCTTCCACTGGACCCTAGCCGGAGAGAAAAGAGTTGGCATAAAGACACACGGAGAAGGGCTATATAATTAAAGATGCAGACATGGCCTAATATGGAACATCATCAAACATTAGGCTACAGACCATCAGCACTAGAGCTCTGTCAGTAACTTTCCACAAGAAATCAGAGCAAAACAAATAATGGTATTCCCATTAACTATCTTAGAATACAAAAAACATCTGTTTGGCTCAGTTACTGATGCACAACTAGGGATAATTTATTGAGTACATGCAAATGTAAACTGACAGTAAATGTTGCAAACACGTTGGACTGGTAGCGATTCGAGCATTTTAAAATGCTGGATCTGTCGATATGACTATATTTATAATGTAATTTCTCTTCCAAAAAGTTTTGAAGGATTTAAAAACCAACTTTTGTTCTCTTACCTTTTTTCGTTTTTTCATATTTTGTTTTCTTTTTTTTTTGTCTTATGATTGTAATACTACAACTGTAGGTCAGCAATAAATACAAGGAAACTGCAAAGAGGTGCAAAAGATTTTAGATTCCACTTACTGACCCAAATATATTTTTATACTGTAGTTAACGGGAAAAATCTTTATTAGTTTTGCTCTGAGTTTTTTATGGATATTTACTGATCGGTGAGGAATGTTATTGGCATTCAGGGGACAGGAGCATAAAACAAAAAGGAAATTAAACATTTATTGAATTCAGCCTATTGGCTTTTTGAGTAGTATGCGTATAATTCTGTCTGTTCGAGAAAGCTCACTTTTCGGAAACATTCCAGTTATTTATATTCATATACAACTATTTCCAGACACCTATGCTTAATTTGTATTATATATTGTGTCCAAAATTGTGTCTACCACCATTAATAGAATCTTGGTGAATCCACACATTGTAACTAACATTATAACTAATGTTCTAAATTGTATCCAAATGTAGCACAAGGAGGAAAATATAAAAATAAAACTTCGTTAGCCTTTTAGATCGTTCTCGAGACAAAGGGGAACACATTTTCAGTGAGCAGCTGTCACAAGAATTAATCAATCAAATGGGTTCCAATTAGTCAAAAGACTAATCCTCTTCTTTCAAATACTTATACTACAGTACTTATACTACAGTACTTAAACTACAGTACTTATACTACAGTACTTATACTACAGTACTTATACTACAGTACTTATACTACAGTACTTATACTACAGGGTGATATTGCTGGAGACATGAAGTTATCAAACTATGCTATTCACATGAGAGACCTGAATTTATAAAACTGAATTGTCTTAACAAGAAAACATTTAATCATTATATTTGTTACTTAGAAAGCAGAATTGTCACCTCTAGACCTGACAGATCAAGATTCCAAATCTATGTCATGTCATAATATAGCCATCCATCCTGCAATAGGTGAACAATAATGGATCCTCCCTCTTCTTGGTGCTATATATTTGGTTTTCCTTTGACACATTTGGAACTAATTCAAAGAAATAAAGACAACTTTACATTCTACTTGATAATTCGTATGTTTGTTTGAATTGATAAATTCTGTCTTTGACCGGAAACGTTATATTAAAACATCAAAATTCTAAACTATAATGTATTCTGTGCGTTTCAAACAAATTAAAATCACAATGTAGCTGCCCTTAAACTTCTTTCATGCTATTTCAGATGTTCCTGATGGAGATAATCTACCATGTGAAACGGTCGATCCTGATTCGAATAAAGCAGGTGGTATACCGTTTATGATTTAGCTAAAACTATCTCATGCATTCTGCATGAAATATAATTTATTTTCCTGTCTAGTTTGCAAAATTAGGCTAATAATTCATTTGTAAATTTAAAAATGTCGGAAGTAGGAAGTCATCTGTAAATGATATATTTCCTGGAAGCGAGACAAATAATGAAAGCGCTCTTCATAAAAGCGGTAGTGTTATATTTATTATATGCAAATGTGCCTCAGAGGATAAGAAAGAAAACTTACGAAACCATGTATCAATGTTCATCTCAAAAACTCAATTATTGTGTACATAAACGATATAAAATACGCCACAAATGCGAATCAAATCAAAATAAAGAAACTTAACTAAAACAGCACACGTAACTCCAAAGTTAGTGTAGGACTGATGCTAACGCGTCAAACCAACTACAACAGACTGTAATCTGCAAATACGAACTATTTATTTTCGTGGAATTTTACATAAAGTATGCAACGTATAAGGATTCAATTTCACAAAGTTTGAAGTTTCCCACATGAATAGTTAAAGGCCTAACCAAACAATAACTTACATACAATTGGCCAATGTGGAACAGAAAAATGGACAGCAATTCATGACCTTTTGATTGTGCTAAATTCTTATTGTTTGAGAAAGGTTTTGTCACACAACAACCAAATATTTACAATGTCAAGAGATCCATGACTAAAATATTAGAAAAACATTGCAAACAAATAAAAACTCAAATTTGAGAATACCGTTCATAAACAGCTTCCTGTTGAAGGTAAACACGAATTTTAATGGACAAAGTGGGTGAAATCTGTAAGTAATTCTACCGGAAATGACAGTTACATATAAGATACTTAATAAACTGTAATATTGTTTTATCTTTTAATTCGATGAACTTCAGCTTAAAACTAGTTATATATCTGAGGACGAAACAAAAGTTTAATCGTGAGACAAGTAAAAACACATGCTAGAAAATCAGAAAATCTTTAAGCTAGAGTTTGAGATTGAATTTCTTAATCTCACCAGGTCAAAAGTGACTTCTTAAAGGAAAGACTTTTTTCTAATCGTTTACAAAATCTTTCAGACTCAAGTTTTAATGTTTCATGTTCTACAAGAATGCTGAAGAATGCAAAATATCGCTAAATCAATGTTATTCAAAATATTAAAGTTACTAAAGTTTCCTTTGTGTTGTGTAAGTCGAGATTGTACCTTCCAAATTAAGAGGTAGGTTCTTTACTCCGTAGTGAGTGGCTTTCCCATCAGAATGACAAATGACATGGAAAACGTCATCTAATTTCTCATGGAGAATTTCCATGGTTTGAAGAACAATATTCGATAAGTATACAACGGATCATCCGCACTGTTGATTACTTCTTTAGGAACATATGACTTAAATACACTTAAATACAGTAAGCTATCATAAGCAAGTTCCCACGTTCCCAACTCGCATAAACTTCTACTGTAATTAACAGGGGTTTTTTTTGTAAAAACAGTATAAATTATTACAAACATAAAAACGACTTGTTGAAATATCAACATATTTAGCATTACAAAGAATGTATACATCCATTATAACATATGAATTTCAAAATATTTGTGTACCTGTTATTCATTTTACATAACACTTCATAATAGAGGTTCATGAAAATTGAAGTGTTCAAATTTCATGCTTATATTAACATTGGTTGTTTATTATCACAACTATTTTTCCTAAAAGAATGCAAATATATTGAAATGTAGCGAATTTATTTTAAAACATAGACATATATAAAGTTTGTTTCTCTGTAGAAGAGTATGGCACTCTTAAATCTGGATAAACGTAACTTACTCTTCCTTTATCTGCACGATTTTGCCGTATAGCGTAAAACTTTATCTTGACTATGTTCAATACTAATTTGAATTATTAAATTTAGTATCTACCTCGCCACTTATTTATAAACGATGCAACTGCATCTATATGCAATTAATTTAAAATCTAACTGTACCACTCATTTTCAATGACCTTTTGTGTAATTGATATTCATTTGCAAACAGCAGCTGTTTTCAGTGTATTGAACATTGCATTGTTTCCTGATTGTAGAAGTAAGGAAGAGAGAATATGAAAAAGTTTGACTAATTGAACCATGACAAAACAAAAATGTATAATGTATTTCAACATTCAGATTTATGTTGCTAATATCCATTGCATTTGCCATTATATGCCTTAACTGGTCATATAATATGTAATGTTTGGTTCTTAAAGGATATAATGAACCTTATTTATAATTATTCTTTTTTCCAAAATTGGAACATTTTCTTTTCAGACATTGGAGGAGGCCATTTCTAAGATTTCGCATCAAGGTCCCTTATATTATTTACTTTCAAAATATTCGCATATTAAGGTCCACATATTATATATTTGTTAATTTTTCATCATTGGTCACATATTTCCCGGTATATAATTTGTTCCAACTCTATTCTTAGAACTCACTAATTTATGATATGTAACAGAATTGAAACCGAGTGGGTTTTTGGACTAAATCAACAACAAAAATGTGATTGACGATGGATATATATATATATATATATATATATATATATATATATATATATATATATATATATAAAAATATATATATATATATTAACGATGGATATATATATATATATATATATATATATATATATATATATATATATATATAATTCCAATTTATATGAATTGACTGCGTTTTCTACGTTTTGATTTGAAGGAAACGGTTACATGACACTGATCTGGAATTTTTACACATCAATAAATTCACGGAGTACTTTTGGTTCTCTGTGTCAAGATCATTTCAAGTTTTATCTATATCAACATTTTTACGCTCTAATGATAACAACAACAAGCTCCTTCCCATCCACTCCTGTAAGCAACAGATTAAAATCGACCATTAGAAGTTAAAACAATGTAATTTCATAGATGTAATTGGATAGATCATCCTGCAATTCAACACCCACCCCTTTTACTGAAGAAGGCATATGGCAGGCTTTAGAAGCCAATCTTCCGAAATTATTGCATTTCATCTCAACAACATGTTACAGCAGTTGTTATAAAATGTCAGGGTCATATCAACAAAGGGATCTTACTAAAAATGGACACGATTTTGCTTTCGAAAGATCGAAATGCGTAGAAAGTGACAACGACGTTGCTATAACAAGACGTGCCATTCACAATTGTAATTATTAAAAGAAAGGGAATGTTCCTGGCTTAACCGCAGCAACCATTTTGTATATGTAAATATAATGATCAAAATAATATATCACTGGTATGACCCTCTGTGACGTTCTACCCGGTATCACAGTATAAAGAATCAATAAATCTTGGCTAGGGAAGATACGGCTATGTATTCTATCACAGTTAAGAGGCTAATGAAAAGAAAGTTCTATGTACATAAAAATGAATGGTTTTTTATATTAAATCTGCTGATTTGATGTTAGAAAGGAAGTAAATTGGAATTTTAAGGATTAAATAATCATGGTTGCGTACTTGTTGATGTCTAAATTTTATCTAATCGCTCAAAAAGTTTGCATAAAGTCTCTCCAACTTTAATTACTTTGTGAGTGATTAGATAAAATTTACACACACACACATATATATATATATATATATATATATATATATATATATATATATATATATATATATATATATATATATATATATATATATATATATATATATATATATATACAGCCATGATTATTTAATCTTATAATATATATTACAAATGCAATGATTCGCTCTTACTTTAAACATAGAATTGTGCAAACTTTACACACATTCCAAAATTGAAAAATAAAAATATGATTTATATAATCTTAAGTATGAAGAGTGAGGTTCAAAACTAAATAATACCATCACGAAACTCATCAACACAGCACTCTGTACCGTTTACCCCAAGAGAGTGGCTAATTGCTCGGATTGAGGGATATTTTTCCAGCACCGAATCTCCATATCAAACAAATAATTAAAATCAAATAAATCTATAAAATGGAGACTTAAATACAAATGGCATATACAATATAAAGACTTTCCTTCTATATCATGTTTTATTTCTTTATGTATTGTTCGTTTCAGTAAACGAAAGTGGATCTATTCATCTGTACGCGAATATATCATTTCCAGGTAAGAAAACTTTTTTTGGCTGGAAATATTATTTTGCTAGAGGCAGGTTTACATCTTTACTCAAAGCAACCGATGGTGCCTTCCAAATTCTTATTGGATCCTTTGAAACTTTCTTTTACTGAGCTTACGCAAAATATTTTCAAGAAAAGTGGTAGCAATTAAAAGAGTCATTCTAATATACTTGAAAAGTTCGCATATCTTGAAAAGCCACAGTAGCTCGGTTGGCATGACATTGGTTTCGCAATCCAATACTCGCGAGTTCGGTACGCTCCGAAGCCAGCACGTTAAAGTAGTTTTTACTAAAAAGAAAAGAAAAACTACTCTTAGATTCTATGTGTCTAGATTCTGTGTGTCTAGACTATGTATGACTAGAGTCTATAAGTCTTGACGCTATATGTCTAGCCTGTATATGTCTAGACTCTATAATACTAGACTATAGACGTCTAGATTCTGTATGACTAGATGCCTAGACTCTTAAGCCTAGACTCTATATGTCCAGACCCTGTATAACTCAACTGTATGACTAAACTCCAGATGTCTAGACTGTATGAATTGACTCTATATGTTTAGACCCTGTATGAGTCAACTATATATGTCTAGATTCTATATATCGAGACTTTATGACTGTATAGACTGTATGACTAGACTATATACATAGACTCTATATGTCTAGACTCCATATGTCTCGAATATACATGACTAGACTCCGTATGTCTATTCTTTATATGTCTAGAATATCTATGACTATACTCTGTATGTCTAGACTGTATATGTCCAGAATATATATATATATATATATATATATATATATATATATATATATATATATATATATATATATATATATATATATATACTCCGTACGACTAGACTATATTGCTCTATATGACTAGACTTTATGTGTCCATACTCTATATTTTTAGACTCTGTATGACTAGACTATATGTGTCCATACTCTATATTTCTAGACTCTGTATGACTAGACTCTCTATGACTAGACACTACATATCTAGGCCTTATATGTCTAGGGCCTCTAAGATTAGACTTTATATGTCTAGATTCTGTATGAATAGACTCTGTATGACTCAACTCTATATTTCTAGATTATATATGTCTAAACTATATGACTTTATATATCTAGACTTTATATATTTAGACCCCATATAACTAGACTCTGTATGACTGGTCTCCATATGACTCGTCTCCATATGTCTAAACTCTTTATGTCTAGATTCTATATATCTAGACTCTAAGTAAGTAGACTATATGTCTATACTGTACGAACATGCTCTATATGTATAGGCTCTTTATGTCCAGAGTATTTATGTATAGACTTTGTACGACGACACTCTATATGACTAGACGCTACATGTTTAGACTCTATACGTCTAGACTCTATATGACTAGACTTTATTTGACTAGACTCCAGGCTAAAAATGTCTATAGTTTGTGTGACTAGACTCTTTGTGTCTAGATTCTGTATGACTAGACATATGACTAAACTTTATATGTCTAGACTGTATGACTCTATATGTAAAAACGCAGTATATCTATACTCTGTATGATTATACGCTATATGTTTAGACTGTCTATCTAGACTCTGTATGACTAGACTCTACATGTCTAGACTCTGTGACTAGAATCTATATGACAAAAGACTATATGTCTAGAATGTATGACTAGACTATATAACTTGACTCTATATGTCTAGACTCATATGTGTAGGCTCTGCATGGCTAGACTCTATATGTCATATGACATATAGAGTCATATAGAGTCACTAGACTTTGCATAACTAAATTCTATATGACTTGACCATGGATGACTAGATTATGTCTAGACTCTATACGTCTAGATTCTGTATGACCAAACTCTACATGATTTGACTGTATGAATAGCCTCTAAAAATACTAGACTCTTTATGTCTAGACTCTGTATCACTAGACTATGTGTCTGGACTCTATATCACTAGACTATGACTAATCTGTCTTGCTAGAATCTACATATCTAGGCTGCATGTTTATGCACTGTCTGACTAGACTAAGCGTGATAGGTATACTTGCTACGAATTAGTCGTTATCAAATGGCGGTTAAAGAAAGCGTGTGATATGGATAAGAAAGCTAGTATCTTTATTCTAATGCAATATTTTGTGCCAGCATCGGGTTGGTCATTACAAGGATACTTTCCCCATGATTTGTAATGATTGCATTTCTGACAAATGGAGATGCAAAATAAGTTAAATATCATTATTATGGTTCTCATCAATATAACAATTCATATGTTTGTGATTAAGAAATTAAAATATTTCAACCTTGAACTGAGACAACAAAGCATACCAAGTAATGTGGATCAAAGTGTTGGGTTAAAATACCTGACTTGATAACAAAACCTAGCGACGTGAATAAAATCAGAAAAGGAAAATTTAGTAATCAGCACTTGCCTTTATAAAAAATAATCACCAAATTAGCTGCCCAAAACAAAACCAACAAAGATGAATCATTATTTCTGACTGCTGATCCTACGATCGACTATGCTGCAACTGCGTGTTAAAAATGGCAGAATTTCCAGATCTAATGTTATTAACCAAATTAGCATCTTTGACATCACCACCGCCTAACAACCACTGTTGACAGTTGATTGACCCCACCACCAGCTAACCTAAACCATTCCTGACCCCAACCTGATCTGTCTAAAAATACGACGTAATCCCTCCGGGACCCACCCATCCGGACTACTACTTGGCCGTCTGAGGCAAAACCCGGTAGTCTAAACGCCAGACCTATCTGGAAACATGTATGGCTAGTCAGCTTGGACACTCGCCCACCAACCAACCAGCCAGTCACCCTGCCATGTAAGTCAAAACCTGTTATTACTACTTTGGATTATAAGGCACACGTTTCCCGGATATACAAGGGTATAGCCTTATATATTTAATAATGCTGAATTGTACATAATACCACCAAAACATGTTCGTCATCTGCTTAAAGGTGAATTTTATGAATTAATGTCTGGCCGAAAATTGTCATATGGATTTGTCCCTCTCTGTATATTAGACAATACTCATTATTGACCTGATAACTCGGGAGCTGTGGGTGGTTTGAGTATTTTTAATGTATCTGCGCTGTGAACGCTTTTCTGAATCCGCATATTTCGATGGAGAAAATGCTTTTCCGACTTTTCTTCAGAATATCGTGACCAAATGTAGTGAATCGTTTTCTTTTCAGGCACTGGCAGGGAATCGCAACAAGCAACAACTTATGAAAATGTTGAGGTTCACCGAGGTAAGCAAATTTTTTGTGTTAAGTTAGAATATTAGGCTAAGACATCTGGAACATGGTGTAAGATCATTGACGCATGTGTAATAAATTAAGACCTATTTTAAATTAACTGTCTAACCATGTATAATTCCCATGACAATATAATGGCAAATATACTTGTATGGCAATTATATATTTGTAAAAAAATGTAACTCTTAGCAACACAAATCTTTAGGAAAATGGGACACAATATAACCACAAAAGATTATTTAGCTTTTTAATTACTATCGTTCTTTCAGTAAAATTAGTCTTATTTCTTTTCTTTACTATCTATTTCTATTTCTTTTCTTTATTATCTATTTCTATTTCGTATATTTTGTTTAAAAAATCTCTTCTATCTCTAATTGTTTGCTTCGCTCACCTCGAAGTTGAAGAGCGTTGTTGTAGCCCCCACCCTCGCGTCAGCGTCCATGCAAATAAATTTATAATCTTATATACATCCTCTCTGCGTCTCAAATATTCTTTCTTTCTGGATCCTCGGCAATGTTTTGGAGTGGGTTTCATAGCATTATCCCATTTTTTGTGCATCATGTGTACTAATAAATCTTATTGTGTTTTGTGACCGTGAACATGTTTCTACAACCCTCCCAAGTCCTCTAAGCGTCAACCAATGGAAGTATGAAAGGTATAAGGGTGGTAAAATTCCGTCTCAAAAGACATTGCAACGGATTCACCCTCAGCCGTTCCCTTTAATTTTATCCTTCCTAAACATAACAGTAAGTACAATCATTTTCTCTTTTAAATGGGAGTCAACTCGTTTTGCGGACTCAAAACAAATTATTTTCTAGAGTTATGTCCCGTTGACGTAATATCGCTGTGAGGGTTTTTAATTAGTTGAATGCTAGTGATGATGACACGTCACATTTATCAATTAGAAACTCTCTATATTAAATTCCTTTTTGAAAAGCGCTCTGAATTATTTCCTTGGCGACAGTCAAGGACAGTTTCAAAGTTGTCATGGGTCAATATGCTCAAGATCTAAGTAGTGGAGGGAATGTAAATTTGTTTTCAGTTTCTTTAAGGCTCACAGAAAATAAAAATAAACATGGCACGTCTAATTGTGAGGTTAAATCAGTTATTAAGTCCTGCCTGAATTATCGACTTATCTTGACCATGATATATATATATATATATATATATATATATATATATATATATATATATATATATATATATATATATATATATATATATATGTGTGTGTGTGTGTGTTTTATAACGTACATGTAAATACCTCTCTCTCTCTCTCTCTCTCTCTCTCTCTCTCTCTCTCTCTCTCTCTCTCTCTCTCTCTCTCTCTCTCTCTCTCTCTCTCTCTCTCTCTCTCTCTCTGTGCTGATTATGTGCAAGCTTTAAATTTTCAGAATCTAATGATGTCGAATTTGTTGAGGGTTATTTTGCTGATGTTTTCCCCCATTAACAACAATAATAGGTGTCATTATAAACCGTAAATATGATATAATTACGATTCCCTACCTTATTGATGTCTATTGTATACGTATGAAATTTACATGCGAATATTAGAAAAAGTAGTGTCGGTGGACAGGGTAAACGATTATACATTTATTTTGCGGTTCGTTCAGGTATAAACAAAGCAGAGTACTCAAAAGAGCATGGCCAATTAAATTTAAAAAATCGAAATGAAGAAAGAAAATTTTGATAAAATATTTTAGAACGATTATTGAATCGATATAATAACAGGGGACACTTTATATTGAAGCCGTCGCTATTGAGACTATTCGTTCAACCCGTGAATAAACTACATTTTTTATCCCACCCCACCCTGACAAACTTATGTTAACTCCGTGAGTTCCAAAAGTATCGTATCATATGCACTAGCTACTGACCATCCACATACCTATAAATTTGTATTTGATAAAAATTAAATGAAGAAACATCGTTGATGCGCTTCTTGAGGACAACTGCACCATTAAAGTGGGTCATTGTAAAACATATATGACCCTTCTTAGATTCCAGTTTAATTTTCTGTTTTCCCACATCTTACTTGAATTATTAAACTAGATCACATAAGAATGCATTGGTTAGTTATTAAGTTGAACGAACGTAGACAAAAACATGTTTAGATGTGAAATTCGGGTAACTGCCATGCTTGGCATGGGAATAACATTATTATTCTAAAGTTAATTACAGCGGGATCGCACAAATTGTAACGGATTGATGATACAGATTTGTTAAAGAGAACGCTACTCATTTCCATTTGTATGTCAAAGGAAGCTACGGAATAGTTATTAACACTTGTTCATTCGTAATCAGGAAGTCACAAGGAAAAATTGTTTCAGCCTCGTTTGAGGAAACGGTACTACAGAATCAGAGAACGACAGTATATATTTCCTATATGCTTAGTCGTGACGGGATATGGTCTGGTGTTTGCAGGCAAGGCGATGTCTGCCGTGTACTCGCTGACCTGGGTTCGAAACTCCGGAGAGTACGAATTTACAATTCTCTAACCTGCATGATAGCATTATTTGTATAAAATTATTAATTCAGCCTACTATTATCAAGTCGTTAGAGCACCTCTTCTAATATATCAAAGAAAGGACTACTGGTTGATTCTTAAAGTCTAAGAGATGAATAGCTCTAAGTAAAAGCAGTCGGTCTAAAATGTTATATTATTCAATTTCGACCGAAAACAAGATGTCTTTTTTTAAAAATAAATGTCAATCATTTTATGAATGTCAAAATCATACTACTTTCCTAGCTTCTATTAAAGCTTCCAAATAAATATTTGTAATTTATTTAGACTACAGTGGAGCAAAAGGTTCAAGTGTATACCCCGATCACCTAGATGCTGCGGCAGATATATCAATACGAAGATATTACCGTGAACTGAAGAACAGAATTTCTGTGAAAGAGGTCTGTGATCATTTGATTCAAAATAAAGTCTTAGGGCAGATAGATTGGGAAGACATTAAGTCCATAGATCAACAACTCAGAAGTGCGGATAAGCTTCTACAGATAATTTTGCGAAAGAATCAGTCAGCTTACGAAGTTTTCTTAAATGCGCTCCGAAGTACCGATCTGAAAGACTTGGCTGACAAACTTCAAAGACCTGCACCGACGATGACAGGTATTCTCTTTTTTCTAATTACCACAACAATGGTTACTCGAATATGGGCTTAAAAAACCAAGTTTTCTGAAAAACCATATATATACATGTATATATATATATATATATATATATATATATATATATATATATATATATATATATATATATATATATATATATATATATATATATATATGCTACAAACGATTTCATATAATACAGATATCAGTCAGAACAGACAGAATCAGTATATATATATATATATATATATATATATATATATATATATATATATATATATATATATATATATATATATATATTGAAATAATAAAATTATTTCCAAAGTCTTCGTCTGCATTTGTATCTTGTATATTGCAAAATATGCAACATTATAATTCCATGTATTGCGTCTCAAGACAATCAAATATATGATGTGAACATATTTTATCTCTACTTATTGTTTTAGATTATACAAGTTTCCTATCCTAAGCGATTATTTCAGACCAAACTTTGGACGAGTTTGCATCTTCTACTCACATTATCTACCCTAAGTCTTCATAGAGTTGCATTCAAATTTTATAAGTTAAAGGCTATGTCAGAGTTGTTGTACATCATTAGACATTTGACTTTCTTTGCTACATCAAAGAAGATCTTTGTTGTACTTTTAATTCATACCATTGGTTTTACATTGAAAGCATTTGTTTGGTTAGATGTGTTACATGGTAACTTCAAAGATTAGGAAACTGCCTTGATGTACATTTTCAATTAGTAACTAATTTATACTAATTTATAATGTAATTAATATTGAATATTGATTTATCTACATCATGTACATTTTTGTCTCTTACGTAGTATAGGCCTCTTTAATAAACAACGGAAGTATACACCATATCTCAAACTTCTTTACAATCAATAAATATTTTCCAAATAATGTGTCACTCGACCAATAGTACTTTGAGCCTGCCATCTTCCATGGTCTAAACAATAGGAAATTAACGGCAGTGTTTAGTACAAAAGGCAATTCTGTTTCAAAAAGACATCCGACACTTCAAGCTACTTAATATTTTGGCTTGTACCAAACTACCACTTACAATTCCATTTTCTGTAGATTTCCTGAAATCCCATCTAGTAGATATAACATTTTTAATAGAGCTATTAAATCGACCCCTGAAGCAAGTTTTTCTGGTGGGTGTACAGATTTTAACTCAGATCGAAGAGCTTAGCGTAACATGTTATACTGATGTCCCTCGTTCTCATTATGTCGGTTACT